>JABUQX010071220.1:17500-30000 GCA_015478945.1 Trachelipus rathkii
GAATTTTACGCTGAGGAAATTTAAAGCCTGGTCTCATACTTCAACGACATAATAACAATAATAATAATAATAATAATAATAATAAAATAATAATTATTGATACTTCAACGACATAATAATAATAATAATAATAATAATAATAATAATAATAATAATAATAATAATAATAATAATAATAATAATAATAATAATAATAATAATAATAATAATTGTTATGTTTACATGTTACACGTACCTGTCAATAATAAGCAGAACTAATTAATATACGAAGACGAATATATTATTTAAGATATATCCCATCTTCGTCAAAACTTCTTGAAGGCAAATCAAAACGAGGTCTGCTCTATTTGTTGCGGAAATGAAGTCTGACAAAAAATTGTTTCTATATTGAAATCATATACAAAGTAAAATAGTTTTTGTATATTATTCACCAACTAAAAGGAATAAAAAGAATTTTATTTATATATTACGTACATAACACAATTATATATGCATAATATTCATATTTACGACATCTCCCTCTTTTTAACAAGGAACGTATCTTTCTGGAGGTACACCACGAAATTGTCTTGGTGGAAAGATACATCTGCATTGTTCTCTTTCGGTACTTTCTACGGTAGGAGAATCTTAATATCTCGGCTGTAGCTGGTCCACATGAAGTTTCATATTCCTGCTCTCTGTTGTAACATCATAGTTTATATTGACAAGTCACTTTTTATCTACGATTGCTGGTTCCCGGCTAACAGCAGGTTGCATACTCTTACACCGGGTGGGTATCCGAGGATCAAAAGATCTGAATTGTGAAATTTATTTTCCTGTAAATTTTTCTATTGAGGTGAAGTTCTTTTGTTCTGAAGATTTGGTAGCATTAGATCTAACTCATTTCTGAAATGTCTGTTCATTAATAAATGTGAATGAGAATTCCAGTCGTAGACTGAGGGGTTATTCTATACGATAATATAAATCTATCAATTTCAGTATCATTGCTTTTGTAATCAGCATTTCATTTCATGTTCCTTTTGAAAGCTTGGTCAAATCTTTCAGCCTCTCCGTTTGTTGATGATGAATGGACAGGGCTGATTTGGAATGTAAGGCTCATTATGCTTTAAGAATATCTCAAGATCTTCTGATACAAACTGTTTACCATCATTAGTTCTATGTGTTCACAAAGTAATCCATGTGTAATAAAACTTCAGAATTTGCTGGTAGAAGTACAATCTATTTTTGCCAGTTCGAGATCACTTCCAGGCCATTTGCGGTATGACTCTATAACGATGAGAAAATAGAATCCATTAAAGGCTTTGCAAAATCAATATGAAGTCTTTGCCACGGCCTTTGTAGTAATTCCATGGATGTGCTCTATATGTTGTTGAATTTCTGAAATGTTGGGACAATCAGTGCAAGCGCATTACATTGCCTCCTATGTCCTTGTCCACATTTGGCCACCAAATATAGGACCTTGCAAAGAGCTTTATTCTTACAATTCTAAATGATCTTCATAAGCTATCTCCCAAAACATCTTTTCTAAATGATTTAGGAATACCACACATGTCCCCTAGAACACATCTTGATCTGTATTTAAATCTGACGATAATTTGTTAATAAGGTTTTATTTCTTCAGATTTTTCCAACTGAAGATTTGAAATTAAGCTTCCGCGTATTTTTGCAAATAAGCTATCATTTCTTGTTACAATTGCAATCTTCTCCATTGATTCTTTACTTTCGGCAGCTGCAATAAGAAAAACATTTTTATCAATCTCATTATTATGATTTTCCGCTGGGAATCTTGAACATGCATCAGCATTTCCTATTTAATTTGACGCTTTGCGTACCAAGTTGTACTGATATGCTGCTAAAATGATCGTCCATCTCTGCAATCTTGCTGCTGCAATAGTCGGTAAACCTGCTTTCAAATCTAAAATTGATAATAAGGTTTATGATCAGTGACCAATGTAAATTTCCTACCGTACAACTACATATGAAATTTATTTACATCAAATATTAAATCTGACGTCTCTTTATCAATTTGCGAATAATTTTTCTCTTCATTTCATAATGTTCTGGATGTATAACTAATTGTTTTATTTTTCAGAATCATCAGGCATAACATATGACAGGACAGCACGAAGGCCCACACTAGAGGCATCGCAAATGAGTTTTAAATTTAAATTTTGATTAAAATTTGTGAGAAATTTAGGAGATATTAGTTCTCTATTAAAATTGTTAAAGGAAATTTCAAACTGGTCATTCCAAATCCAAGTGTTATTTTCCTTTAAGAGATTATATAATGGTGATGCGAAAGTTGACAAATTTTGTACAAATCTACCATAAAATGTAACGAAACCCAAAAACGCTTTTAAAAGCTGCACATCTTTTGGAGGTGCTATTGATATTGTTGCACTGATTATACCATCTGTTTTATGAATCCCTTTTGAATCAATAATGAATCTCAAATATTCAATACTGTCGGCCTTAAATTGGCATTTACCTTTTTGTACTCGCAATCCACATTCTTTTATTTTCTGCAAAAACCTTTCCTAACCTAAAATTATCTTCACTTTCATTTTTATCGGCTATCAAAATGTCATCTATAAAACAAAATATGCTTCTAAACAGTTAAATGTCTTATGAATTTGTTTTTGCCACAGTGCAGGAATGCTAGCTATACCGTATGGCAAATATTTTGGTTTTAAAAAGTCCAAAATGGGTACTTAAAGTACATAAATTTTGAACTCCTAGCTAAAAGGTAGTTGTAAAATTGCTTGATGAAGATCTATCATGAAAAGACAGATGCCCACCTAATTGTGCAAACATATTTTCAGGTCTAGGAAGAGTATACTGTTCTACTTTAAGATGAGAGTTTACTGTGACTTTATAATCACTACAATTGCAAATATAACTCCTTCTTTTATACTATTGGAACTAAAGGAGCTTCCCACTCTGAATGACTTAAACTCTCCCCATGTACCTTCACTCGCTAATTTTGTCTCTAATTCTACAAGAGGTTTAATAGCATATGGAACATGTCTAAGAGCAAAAAACTTTGGTAGAAATTTTTTTTCCCAATGTTAAAGTTGACTCTGCATACTTTACTTTTCCCTTTCATTTCTGCAAATTTCTTTGCACTTTACAAGTAAATTATCATGTTTTCCAGCTTTGTCATCGTTATTATTATTATTATTATTATTATTATTATTATTATTATTATTATTATTATTATTATTATTATTATTATTATTATTATTATTATTATTTTTATTTTTAGAAACAACCATTATATTCCTCCAGTCTAAAGGCATGAGTCTTAACCAATCTAAACCTAACAAATAATCTCTTATTACATTTTGCTATGATAAGAGGCATATATTTAAATACATTATTATTATAACTTACACTTGCTTTAGATGCCCCTTTAGTGTCTATGCTCTTGCCTTTAAAATCTTTTTAGAAGCTACTTCATTATAAATTAATGAATCATCTGAGGTGGTATTCACCTGCATCGTTATAGGTTGTCCATTAATAGCTACATCTACCAAAATGGATCTAGTGGAGTTTATATCATGTATTTTAAATACAAAAGTTTGAGACTCGTCTTCAGCAACTTCATTTTCTACATTCTCAATTTTATCGTTTTTAGTTACATAAACCTTTTTTGAACAAAAAACATTTACAAAATGTCATAACATATACCATATATATTAGCAGGACAATTATGTTTATCTTTGAAGCTATAATTTTTGCCACATCTTAAGGACTTTTTAAATTTGCCATTATTGTTACTAAAAGATTGTTTTACATTACTTTTGTTAAATTGCCTTTAATCTACTGCGACTCTTTCCGACTGACCTTCGATAGCACATGCTTGTGATTCAGCGGCTTCCATGCCTCGAGCTAATCCTAGTAACCTGTCTAAATTTAACTCATCTTCTTGATGTAATTTCCTACGTAACTTAGAAGAAAAACATTTAGAAATAATCTGATCAATCGATGCATCTTCAATATCATTGAAGGGCAGGGTCCAATATTGGAGACAGCAACACTCCATTTTAGCCCCCACCTAAAAGTGGACATAAAATTCTTAACTTTTAGCCAATTTTATTGGGAAAAGAAGCAAACTGTAGCTTTTCCTGACCTTTGAAACGTCGTTTTTGGATATTATCCTGTGTCTGTATGTCTGTATTCATTTTTTCAGAATTTTCATTTTTTCAAAACCTATGTTTTTGACATTTTTGGCTTCAACTTCTATAATTTTTTTCGAAATGATTTCAAACTTGAAATATGTATAGGTGGTTCCATTCCCTACAAAAGTCACCTAGTACTTTTTTTGATTTTTTGAAATTTGTGCTCAGAAATGTAGAAATTCAAAACCCATTTTTTTGGTTTTTAAAATGAAAAATTGCGATATTTTATTTTCTACTCATACGATCAGAATGAAATTTTCAGGGCATATGTAGTTGGGGGAGATACACATTTATTATTTATATAATTTCTTTGTATTTAAAGTAATTTGGATTTGTTCTTGGAACAAATGTTAAAAAAATATTTTTTGGAAATTTTTAAAAACTTTTCTTTTGAGTATACAAAAAAATTATCTAAGTAAAAAAGTTGTATCTTCCGACTCTACAAGCCTAAAATTGTGTTTATAAGTATGTAAAAAATGTATCAATAATTCACTTTTTACAAAATAATTTTTTGAAAAAGTGAAATATTGATGCCTTTTTTTGACGACAGTGAAAATTCCTCTGTCATCGTTCAGCAAATATCAGCAACAGCAACAACCGCAGCAGCAGCAACAGTTCCAGCAACTCGAGGTACATTGCAGTTTTTTACTCCCCGTCTCGCTGAAGTTTTTGATAGGTGCAAAATCACTGATAGAAATGGGGTTTACATATTAATGGCTGCTGCAGAAGCTTTCGGGCGTGATACTGAAAACCTGGTAATAAATCGCACTTCTTTTCAACGCCTTAGAAAAAAATTTAGAGAAGCGAGACACAGAAATTAAGCACAAATTTAACCTAAACGACTGCCAAGAATTAGTGTTGCACTGGGATGGAAGGCGCTCGGAACATTTTTTCACCGACTGTAAGCTTCCTTGGCTGCCATGTCTTTTTCGTCCAGTGATTTGTACGGTCTCAACTGTCCCATAGGCATAGGTAACAGGGGTATTGGTAAATCCAGCTTGTTGCCCAAGTAGCATGCACAAGACCTTCAAATCTCCACACACTAGCCATCCGTGGTCTTCATATTTAAGTTTCCGAAGAACCATTTCCAGATTTTCGTAGGTCTCCTTCAAGTGTATCGAATTACCTATAGGAATGGAAGCGTAAATACCACCTTTTTGAGAAATACCACTCTTAGACTTTTATCGAAGAATCAGCAAAATAGACGCCGTGAGATGAATCAGATTGAGCTTTAGATTACTGCATTAAGCCTTCAACGTTTTAGCAATGAATAGGATTCTCTCCACAGGAAAAATAACGCAACACCCTTCTGTCACGATGTCTGAACCACAGAAATAACACTCCAGGCAGCCCAACATATTCCTGCTTTTGAGGCTTGAGTCCGGTAAAATTATGTCTTTCGGGAAATTTACCCAGAGCTGAGGGCTACCCTAATTATATATATATATATATATATATATATATATATATATATATATATATATATATATATATATATATATATATATATATATATATATATATATATATATATATATATATATAAATATATATAAACATATATAATAACACCCTTCTCCAACTTATTTAAAATAATTTAAATATATATATATATATATATATATATATATATATATTTATATATATATATATATATATATATATACAGTTTATATATATACAGTGTATATATATATATATATATATATATATATATATATATATATATATATATATATCTATTTAGTGATATATATATTTATATATATATATAAATATATTTATATATATATATACATATATATTTATATATATAAATATATATATATATATATATATATATATATATATATATATATATATATATATATATATATATATATATATATATATATATATATATATATATATAAATAGTCTCGTGGAATGAAGTTATGTTTTCTGTGTTTTCCGATGAAAGAATTTTATTTAATTTTTTTTTTATTATTGTTATTATATAGTGATTTGTTTAGTTAAAGTTTGTTTGTGTTTTACTTAGTCATCGTTTCGTTTTAATTAATGTTTTATTAATTGATATTACATAGTAGACTTTTATTCTATGCTGTAAAGGTCTTCCGTGTTTTAAAAGATAAGCAAATATTAGTTTTAACTTTTTTAAAAAAAAAACTTTATATAGGATTTACAATTAATTAAGGTCAATTTTTTATTCTCTTTGAAGAGAGCAAACCCTTTTAAACATTTTATATACTTCAGATATTGAAATTTACTTTTTCGCTTTTTTTTTTCGTAGTTACGTAGTTATTACAATTTCTACAGTCGAGCTGGTTGTGTGAGTCGTGAGTGTGTTTCAGTTATTCGTATATTTGTTTAAAATTTAAATATTATATTTTTTTAAATTCATTTTTAGAAATTAAACTTTTAAATTTAAATTTTAATATTGAATAATTTTAGTTTAGATTTCATCTTCTGACTTTTGTCTGTCTATTATTACTTGGTTTTTTTGTTTCATTTTGCAGCTTTTTGGCAGAAATCACACTTGAATTTGCGCAGGCATGGATTTTCTATAGACTTTATTAACTCCAGCACACTCTCTAACTCTCTGAATCTGTGGAATACCACCTCTAACCTAACCTTCTGACTCTTGTCTGAGACCCAGATAGCTAAGAATTCATCCTCTAACTCGTTTAATATATCTAGTTATAACTTATTTCATAATTTCCGTCTAGAGGGTGGATGTGCCCATGTAAACATTAATACTCCTGTAACACGTCTCAAGAATCTCGAACTCCTAACTTCGATGTTTTATAGCTTAAAATCTCTCTTTCTTGTACTACAATGAATTTGCACTTCTGGTACTTGTTCTCTAACAGAAACAGATTTTCACACCTTCTTTTGATTATCTCACTACTTCTCACGTTAATCCAGCCAATTCTTGAACACACTTGACCTATGTTTCACTACTAGTCCTTCTCTCTAAAAATACACCACGTTCTCTTCTATTGGTAAATCTGACTACAACCTTATATCTTAATTTTAATACCTTATCTCCCATCCTGCCCCTATGCACGTATTTCCTGGCGCTTTTATCCAGGACAGATTGGGGGGGCTTTGCACCAGATCTACGCTAACTATAAATGGAGTGTCTACTTTGACTGTGAAGACTCTCAAAACTTCTACCGACAAGATGGGAGCTGTCATTGATGGGATGAGGAAGTTCATTCCTTTTTCGACTAAATCTTTCTCTTCAAAATTTATATTCCGATCTTGCCTGTTCTTGGGGCCTTCAGGCTAGAGACTATGTATCAGGAGTGGAAAAATTCTTGTTCTACTATCATTCTCGCTAATTTTTATTAAGCTCGAAATCATTGCAGGTATACTTTTCGACGAGCAAAGGGGACTTTCATAAAACAAAAATACGTTGACCTACTTGTTTTACTGACAAATCTTTCTGACCTCTTGCTCAAAACACATCTCCTAACAAATTCAGCCAATCTACCTTTTCTCCTGGTATTCGCTATGGTGGATCTATTGCTAATGCTCCAACTGGAAAGGTCAATCTCTTCGGCCTCCTGTTTTGCTCTAATCAACCATGGGCGACTCTGGCAATCCTCCTTTTCCTCCTTCTTCTTCTTTCAGGTGTCCAATGCTTTTACCTCTGATTGCATTTGGTCGGATGCATGGGCTCCTGAAATCTATGAACGTTAGGAAGAGGATGGCATTCCTCCCATAGTTTTGAGGGAGTGTGCTTATGAGCTAGTGCCACCTCTCTTTCAACCATATTCTCTATGCCTCAATACTAGCACTTTCTCTCAGTGTTGGAAGAGCGAATATGTTCAGCCAATTCTGAAAATAGATAGCCTCTCTGATCTTTCTAACTATCTCCCTATAGCTCTCACTTGTATCCTATCTAAGATCTTTGAAACCCTTCTCAACTCTCATTTCATAGATCATCTGGGATCTCATTCTCTTCTTTCCGATCACCAGTACGACTTTCGGCGCTTGAGGTCTACTGGTGATATACTTTCCTATCTAATCTATTTACGGTTTTCCGCCCTTAGGGAATATGAGGAAACATGTGTGATGACGCTTGGCATATCTAAGGCGTTTGACAGGTTATGGCACGCGTCACTACTTTACATGGTCTCCTCCTTTGGACTTTCTCCTTCTTTTTGCCTACTAAGTTCTAGCATTCTTTCAAACTGCTCAATATCGGCTGTTGTTAATGGGAAGACATCTTATTTTCTGTCAATTGTGGTGTTCCTCAGGGTTGTGTCTTATCATCTACTTTATTCCTACTTTATTAATGATCTTCTCAACTGCACATCTAACTTTATCCACTCATATGCCAGTGACTCGACCCTTCATTCTTTAACTCATTTCAAATCTGCTTCCTCTTTTACTTCCAGAATTGTCTCTCGTCTTAATCTTACCGATTATCTGATCTGGATAGAATTCAGTTCTTTAAAAACCCAACTCCCACAACTATCCTTCTCTAAGATACTTTCTAACTATCGCTTTCGATAGTTCTTTCGTCTCTCCTGTTGACAATATAAACATTCTTGGCCCAAACAAAACAAAAAGATGTCTTAGAAACATCACATCACATCATACTGATTGCTAGGGCGGCCTCAAAGAAGCTGGGTGTTCTGTTCTGACTGCGTGACTTTTTTTCCTCTTTTCAGTTTGTGGTGCATCTATACAAGAGTCTCATGCGCTCGTGTTTGGAGTACTGCTCCCACATCTGGGGGGTGCTCTAGTTTCACCCGGCTTTTGGACAGGGCCGAGTCAAAGGGCAAAAGGCTTATAAACTGCTCTGTACTTTCCAATGCAGATAACTCTCTATCTTTGTGAGGCGATGCTAAAGCTTTGTATCTTTTCTATAGGTACCACAGCGGCAAGTCCTCGAGGGAGCTGACCACTCGCATACCACCACTTTTACGCCGCTCTAGTAGCACAAAGCCCTACTAGTAAATGATGGTGAAAACTGTAATATATATATATATATATATATATATATATATATATATATATATATATATATATATATATATATATATATATATTCTTTATATATATATATATATATATATATATATATATATATATATATATATTCACTCCTGATGGTATTCCCCTTGCGGTTTCAAAAGTTGTGTTTCCCTAGCTTGCATCCTGCCTTGATAAACTATTAAGTCTGTCTATCAACTTCGACCTTCCCACCCTTTTGGAAATGTGCGATCATTCACCCTGTGCTGAAAAAGGGAATCCTTCTCAATCCTCAAACTCTCGTTCTATCGCTTTAACTTCAGTTCTTTCTGAAGTTTTCTAATCTATTATTAAGAGGAAGATTTAGAAATTCTCAATTTTTCAAATTTCTCTGATCGCCGGTGTGGATTTTGTAAGAAAAGATCTACTGGTGATCATCTTTCCCTTGTCTCTGTTTTTTGGTCCTTAGCCCCTCGACATTTCGGTGAATTTCTTGCTGTGGCGTTAGACATATAGAAATCCTTAGATAGAGTCTAGCATAAAGCTTTGAGTTCTAAATTTCTCCCTCCTCCTTTCTTTTACCTTCTGTCTGACATTTTCTAAAGCAGTTCTATAGTAGAAGTTGTATATGACCAACGTTCAACCTTTAAATCTATAAATAATGGTATTCCTCATGTTTCTTTCTTATCTCCAATTCTTTCTCTACATTTCATTGATATATCCGCCCTTCATTACGCCTGTGCCACCAACCTTCATTACTCATTTCATTTTGCAAGATGTCCCACCTAACGAAAGTGGCTTAAGCTAGGGTGGCTGACTTTGAGTAAATAACCTCTGATCTTTCTCGTATTTCTAATTGGGGAATTGAAAACAAGGTTGCTTTTAATAGTTCAAATACTCAATTCCATTATCTTCCTACTTGCCGTAATATTTTACACAACAACATCAGCTTCAAAAACACTCAACTCAAACCTCGGGTATGTCCTTAATATTCTTGCTGTTCTTTACCTATAAACTTAGATGATGGTGTCACATTTTCTTTCTAAACAAATTTCCAAGAGGGTTTGGTGCTTTGAAGTATTTCAAAATTTCTTAACGCCACCCAAGCTGCTTGCTCTTTATAAGGGTGTAGTTTCCCTATAAGTATTCTACTCTACACATCTGGCGTAGTTTCACTCACAGAGCTCTCCCGTTTCTCATTGACACTTCCCTTTTCTACTTTATCAATCCACTTTGCTCTCATTAATTCTCCCCAGTCTCTTTCTGCCGGTCAAACTGTCGCCTCAACTTCTTTGAACTCTCTATAGCCTGGAAACTGCCCTTCTCAGACCTGCCTGTACGCCTCAACTCCCAATGAGAAGGGCTCATTTTTTGACACTTCTTGACACACAATATCATTCTCTCTCTGTCAAACCTCTGATCACAAAGTTAACTATTGGCTGAAGCTCGGATCTTATATGTACTCTACAATTTAAAATAGAACACCTTTCTTTATTTATTTTTCCAAACTACGCTGACTTGTATACTTTGAAAAGTCATGTATCGGAACATATCTCCCTTAAATTAGACCTAGCTTGAATTTACTGACTGATGTAATTTAAAAGATCTCCACACTTTGCCTATGAAAGAGGATATATATATATATATAAATATATATATATATATATATATATATATATATATATATATATATATATATATATATATATATACTATATATATATATATATATATATATATATATATATATATATATATATATATATATATATATATATATATATATATATATATATATATATATATATATATATATATATATATATATATATATATATATATATATATATATATATATATATATATATATATATATGTATATATATATATATATATATATATATATATATATATATATATATATATATATATATATATATATATATATATATATATATATATATATATATATATATATATATATATATATATATATATATATACATAAATATATATATATATATATATATATATATATATATATACTATATATATATATATATATATATATATATATATATATATATATATATATATATATATATATATATATATATATATATATATATATATATAATGAAAAGAACGACAAAACATGGCAATAATTGCGATAATTTTTTTTCTGTTCGGGCGAAGTGGATGAAATTTTCAGGGCATATGTAGTCGGGGGAGATGCACATTTTTACTTAGGAATAATTTTTTTGTATAACACATTAGAGGTTGGATTATTCAGACAAACTTTCAAAAAAAAAAAAATTTGAAAATTTTTAAGAAATTTTCCATTGAGTATACAAAAAAATTATGTAAGTAAAAAAGATGCATTTTGCCAGATTATACAAGCCCTGAAAATTTGATGTTGATCGGACAAGAAAAAAAAAAATAAGGCAATTTTTCATTTCAAAATCCAAAAAAAAGTGAGTTTGGAAATTGGACAACGCTGAGCACAAAACTCAAAAAATCGAAAATGTACTTCTGTACTATTGTAGGTAATGGACCTACCTATGCATATTTCAAGTTTGAAATCATTTAGAAAAATTCACATTGGTTGATGGTTTGCTTTTCTTATCAGGTTTTGCTTTTGAAGGGTATTCGGAAAGAATGACTACTGACAGAAAAACACCGGAAAACATCATTTTAGAGGGCAAAAAAGGCTACATTCAAAATCGACTGAAAATTCCGAATTTTATGTCCATCTTTAGGGGGAGGGAAATTTGGGCTGCGCCAGAGCAAAATATTGGATCTTGAATTTAACGCTAACAGAAGCGTTAGAAAAATAAAAATTATTGACATCTTTATTCTCAAATCACAGTATGCTGACAATCAAAATTTTCTTTTCTTATTTTCCCCTTAAGCATGCGCAGAATGTTAAGCAAGAAATAAGGATATATATATATATATATATATATATATATATATATATATATATATATATATATATATATATATATATATATATATATATATATATATATACATATATATATATATATTTCTCTCTATATAAATATATATATATATATATATATATATATATATATATATATATATATATATATATATATATATATATATATATATATATATATATATATATATATATATATATATATATATATATATATATATATATATATATATATATATGAGGTAATGGGTAGAGTGAGAAAGTTGAAAGAATGGTAAATCTGCAGGTATAGATGAAATTACTGGTGAAATGATCAAGAGCTGAGGCGAGATGGTGATTGATTGGGTTTGGAAGTTGTGCAACAAAGT
>JABUQX010071220.1:37500-50506 GCA_015478945.1 Trachelipus rathkii
AAATCGGTCATAGATTATATCATTACATCAGATAGGAGAATAGTACAAAATGTAAAGGTATTGCCGGGAGTGTCTATGGACTCTGATTACAGATTGTTTGGTGGAGGATTTAAGAATGATGGCTTAGAGGCTGCAGGCGGGGAGAAGAGGAGCATGATTAAAATGGAGGTACTGAAAGAGCAGGGAAAAAGGCAAGAATATGATGAAAGATTGAATGTAGACATGGAACGGATGATGAATGCGGTAATAGTGGATGACATTTGGAATGTAGTGATGAAAGCAGCAGAGGAAACCCTCGGAAGAAGATGGATAGGAGGAACGCGAAAAAGACATACGCGATGGTGGAATGAAGAGGAGGAGCGGTGAAGGAAAAGACAGTAAAAATGAGAGAGTGGCTAAGAGACAGAACGGCTCAGTCAAGAGATCTTTACGTGGTGGTCAGAAACACGGCGGAGAGTGTGAAAAGAAGAGCAAAGAGGGAGTCAGCAAAAATTGTAGCGGAGGAGCTGAGGGAGGACGCGAGTTTAGGAAGAAAGAAAATCTTCCGATTAGCAAAGACTTATCGGGGATCGAAGAAAAAGGTAGCGAGCATAAAGGATGAACAGGGAAAGGTGTTAATAAAACCGGAAGATATAAATTAAAGAGGAACAGAATATTTTTTAGAACTTCTTGGTGAGGAAGGTCAGGACATGGAGGAGAAGGTACCAGGAGAAGTGCAAAGGACCGGAAGGAGGAATCAGGGGTAATTACCAAGGAAGAATTGGAGGAGGCCTTAAGGAAAATGAGCATTGGAAGGGCCCCGGGAGAAGATGGATTGCCCATAGAATTAATAAAAGAGGGAGGAGAGTGTGTGAAGGAAGCAGTGTTGAAGTTTATCAACAAGTGCTGGAGAGAAAGTGAGGTTCCAGAGGGATGGGGAAAAACCATCATTATACCAATATATAAAGGAAAGGGAGATGTGGGTGAATGTAATAATTACAGAGGTATTTCATTATTGGACCATCTGGCAAAAGTATACGAAAGGATACTTGAAAGAAGAGTGAGGGCAATTGTGGAACCCAGACTTGGAGAGGAGCAGTATGGGTACAGGGCGAATAGAAGCACCACAGATCTTATGTTCGCCCTGAGAATGATAACAAAAAGGCATACATCGCATTTATAGATCTGAGAAAGGCATTCGATTCGGTACCTAGGAAGAAATTGTTCGAGGTTTTAGAGAGAGATTACGGAGTGGGTGGTTACTTAAGAAAGGCTTTGGAGAGTATGTATAAAAATGACAAATGTAATGTAAGAACTGGATATGAAAACGAGAAATGGTTTGAGGTGGGAACTGGCGTTAAGCAGGGAAGTGTATTGTCACCAATTCTGTTTGTGGCATATCTGGATGTAGTAATAAGGGCAGTGAGGGAGGAGGTGGAGGACTTGGATGGAGATGTGATGGCTTATGCGGATGACCTGGCGTGCTGGAGTGAAGACGGAGAGAAACTGAGGAGGGTGGTGGTGGTTTTTGATAGCAAATTGAGAGAAGCGGGCCTGTGCATGGACGTGGAAAAAACCGAAATGAGAGTAAGTCAAGAGGAGGGAGAGGAGTTGGTGGTGGAGGTGGATGGTGTGGTGACTGAAAACGTAGAGAAATACAAATATCTGGGGGGAATGTTTGGTAGAGAGGGAGGAAGTGCCTTGGAGATTGCGAGCAGAATTGATAAGTACAGGAGAACAGTTAGAGCTTTGTATCCTATCATCAGGGATAATGAGATTGGAGGGGAGGTGAAGAAGATAATTTTCGAGAGCATTTTAACACCAGTTCTTCTGTATGGGGCGGAAACATGGAGTATGACAACAAGAGAGGAGAGCAGAGTGCAAACTGCTGAAATGAATGTATTGAGAGCGATGGCTGGAAAGGCCAGGAGGGATAAAGTGAGAAACGAAAGAATTAGGGAAGGTATAGGAGTGGTACCTATTATTAACAAAGTAGATGCAGCAAGACTAAGGTGGTGGGGACATTTGTAAAGGATGGAGCGTGGCATGGTGGCCAGGAAGAGGTGGGACACTACGGAGATCGGAGGAGGCAGACCAAGGCGAAGACCACGGAAAAAGATGGAAGGACTCACAGCAGAAGATTCGCTGAGAAGGCATTAAATGACATCTATGATTCGAAAGCTGATCGAAAGAACCGGGTCTTGGAAGATAAGAGTGGGAGAAGAGGTTAGCCGAGCTGACGGGCTCATGAACCTTCCTGGGAGCGGGTAGTAAGATGTAATATATATATATATATATATATATATATATATATATATATATATATATATATATATATATATATATATATATATATATATATATATATATATATATAAATATATATACTATATATATATATATATATATATATATATATATAGATATTAAATATTGCATATTAATCGCAATTATATAGGATGTTAAAGAAAGAACATATAAATGGGAAGGGTAAAGGAATTTACTGCTTTTCTCTGGGATTGAACCACCGCATATTGCGAATGAGGACCAATATACCTGGTGTTTACCACTGATCCTGCCCAACCCAAAAGTTGGGTTCAAGAGCAGTTTTAAAAGCAACCGAGCTCCCTTCAAGGCGACATCACCAGGTGTCCAGCCTGTCCTATCCCTCGTTCTTTATATTGTAGATGTTTTAAATATTGCATATTAATGCGCAATTATATAGATGTAAATAAAAGAAAGATCATTTAATGGGAAGGAAAGAATTTACTACCTTCTCATGGGATTGAACCACCGCATGTAAAGCAGCGGGTATATTGTCCTCATTCGCAACATGCAGTGGTTCAATCCCAGAGAAGCATTACCTTTGCATTAAATGTTCTCTCTTTATCTACAAATTTATATAATTGCGATTAATATGCAATATTTAAGCATATACAATATATATATATATATATATATATATATATATATATATATATATATATATATATATATATATATATATATATATATATATATATATATATATATATATATATATGTTTTTCATTCAGAAAATGTTATAATTTCTTTTCATGGAGACAATATATTTATTCGAGGTCTACTACGCAGTTGCGAATACGTTTGAGCGCAGACGTGGATTTAAAGGGAAGATTAAATACAGTAGGAAAATGAGATAGATGATGTTAAGGAGTTCCACAGGACAGAAGTGGCTGGAAAGAAGGAGGCACCACAACGAACGAGTCTGGGATTTTCAATGCTCACGCAAAATTCATGCGAGAGCATGGCACCCCTTGTATTACGAGGGCGACGCAATGGAGGTGGAATGCGAGCGGCCAAATGCCATGAGCATCTATATATATATCAGGGGCGTAGCCAGGGGGGGGCTGAGGGGGCTGCAGCCCCCCCCGAAATTTTCGACAGTGAAATTTTTTCAGCAGAAAACAAACTACAAATATATATATATATATATATATATATATATATATATATATATAAACACGCAATATATATATATATATATATATATATATATATATATATATATATATATATATATATATATATATATATATATATATATATATATATATATATATATAAAAGATAATATTGAAGCTCTTATTCAGAAAAAAATCGAAAGCATAGACAAACAACTGGACACTCAAAATAAGAAAAATGTGAAGGAAAATAGAGAAAAACTTGTACCAATAATTGAAACTATACGTTTATGTGGCCAACAAGGTCTTTGCTTTAAGGGGCTCAAGTGACTATGGACGTATTGAATTATCAAATCCAGATATTTTAGAAGCCTTCTTAGGTTTCGGGCAAATGGAGGTGACCAGGTTTTGAAGAACCGCTTACTTCTATCGTCCAAATATTCAATGAATACGAGTCCGATGATACAGAATGAAATCATACAGTCATTTAGTCAGCTTATACAAAGGAAAATAGTGGAAGAAGTTAATAAAAACAAATTTTTTTCATCAGTTGATGAAACAACAGATATTTCCCAAACAAGAACAGTTTTCACTTTGTGTAAGTACGCGATTGGTGGTGATGGAGGTGATACTCCTTTTACTTTAAGAGGATTTTTTATCATTTGTTCCGGTTTATGATATCTCAGGGAAAGCATTGGCAAATGTAATTTTGGAGAGATTCGGCTATCTTGGTTTAAAACTCGAAAATTTAAGAGGCCAAGGATATGATGGAGCCTCTTCCATGAGAGGCGAATTCCGAGGAGTGCAATCTGTTATTCGGAATTGTACACATTGTGTAGCACATTATTTAAATCAATGTCTCTCAGACTCTTCTAAAATTTCAGGCAATTCGAAACGTCTTAGGATTCATCTCTGGAATATGCACTTTTTTTCGATCGAGTCCGAAGCGCACAAAACTTCTGGAAGATAAAATAAAAGGGTTTTCTAGTAACCAAAATAGCAAGAGGATTAAAACGAAGTGCGAGACCAGATGGTGTGAACGGCATGAAGCGGTTTTCCTTTTTAAAGAGACTCTTGAGCCAATACTTGCGTCATTGGAAGAAATAAAAGAATGGCCTGGTGAATTATCACAGAAAGCTACTTCGTTGTTAAATTCAATCAGTAATTTGAATTTTATAACATTATTCGTTTTAAGTAAATTTCTTGGAATAACCTACACCTTGTCAAAACAGTTACAGAGTGTCCATTTGGACATTGTCAGTGCAATAAACTTAGTGAAAGACATTATTCAACTTCTCGAAAAAGATAGACAAAATGCAGACACAGAGTTTAAAAAACCATATTCACACAAGCTAAAAATGTATGCGACAGCTTAGGTATTGAAATAATTCCAAGAACAGTTCAAACATCGTTGTAATGTTGCCCCATCAGATCTGAATCATATTACCGCATCTCAGTTTTTATTCCGTTTATTGATGATCTGATTTTTTTGTTGACTGATCGATTTCTCTCGCATGAAACCACTATCATTTCAGTTCAGTATAGTGCAATGTACCTTATAAACATATTGAAAAAAGCATCCTCTTTTATAAAGACGACCTTCCAGACCCTCACGAGGATACACTAAAAGGAGAGTGGTGTCTCTGGCAGCGTAAATGGCTGCTAGAAATGAAAAACCAAAAACTGCGATCGGTGCTTTGGCTAAGTGTGACAAGAGGAGGTTTCCTAACATTGCTACTCTCCTGAATATCTTAGCAGTATTGCCTGTATCCACCGCAACAGTAGAAAGAACCTTTTCGACATTAAGGCGTCTGAAAACGTATTTACGGAATAGTGTTGGAGAGGATCGCATTACATGCAGGTCTTGCTTTACTGTCAAATCATCGAGATCTCAGCACAGAAGTCAACAATGAAAATATTTTGAATCACCTCAGTCAAAAAGCAAGGAAACTGAAATTGACCTTATAAAACGATAGTATGAAATTATATATATATATATATATATATATATATATATATATATATATATATATATATATATATATATATATATATATATATATATATATATATATATATATATATATATATATATATATATATATATATATATATATATATATATAATATTATTATATTATTTCTATTATATAGGTATATAATTATATATATATATATATATATATATATATATATATATATATATATATATATATATATATATATATATATATATATATATTTTATATATTTTTATTTATATATATATATATATATATATATAAAATAAATATAAAAAAAAAATTATATATATATATATATATATTATATATATATATATATATATATATATATATATATATATATATATATATATATATATATATATATATTTTATATATATTAGTTGTCACCACCACTCACGGGCAGAGCCCTATTCAGGGAGGGGATGTTGCACGTCAAAATTTCATCCGTTAGCGCAAATTACTCAGATGAGCACAGACGCAGGCTTTAAAGTGAGGAGATTAAATTCAGCAATAAACACAGAAGATGGAAGAGAATTCCACAGAACAGGGTGACAGGAATGAAGGAAGCACCGCGGCGAACTAGCCTGGAGTTACCAATATCCACACAAAACTCGTGGGCAGACACAGCACCCCTTGTGCTACGAGGACGTCGTAAAGGTGGTGGTACGCGAGTGGTAAGTTCCCTCGAACACCTGCCGCTGCGGTACCTATAGAAAAAGAGATAAAACACCAACATCGCGCCGCAAAGATAGAGGGTCAAGTGAACTGGAAAGTACAGAACAGTTGGTAATAAGCATTTTGGCTTTTGACTCGAACCCCCTGTAAAAAAGCCAGGTGAAACAAAGCCCCCAGATATTGAGAGCAGTACTTCATAAAAGGGCGGATGAGGCCCCTCTATAGCTGGAGTAACTGAGAAGAGAGAAAAAAAAGTCTCACAGTCTAAACAGAACTCCCAGTTTCTTTGAGGCCGCCTAGCAACCATTGTGATGTGAGGTTTCCAAGACATTTTTTGTTTATGTTAAGGCCAAGGATGTTTATATTGTCAACAGGAGAGACGAGAGAACCGTCGAAAGAGATAGGAAAGTTAGAAGGTGTTTTAGAGAGGGAGATTTGTAGAAGTTGAGTTTTTAAATTGAATTTCACAAGGTTGAGACAAGCCCCAATAAATTCTATTCAGATCAGCGAGAAAAGAATCAGAAAGATTAAGATGAGAGGCAATTCTAGAAGTAAAGAAGGAGCAGAATTGAAATGAGTTTGAAGTAATGAAGGGTGGAGTCATCGGCATATGAGTGGATAGGATTAGATGTGCAGGTAAGAAGATCATTAATGAAAAGTAAGAAGAATAAAGTAGAGATAAGATAGAACCATGAGGAGACACCACTATTGACAGAAAAAGAAAAGTCGCTCCCATCAGCAACGGCTTATGTGGATCGATTTGAAAGAAAACTAGAAATAAGAAAGCAAAGAGAAGGAGGAAACTCAAAGGAGAACTTGGAGAGCAGTGACGCGTGCCAAACCCGGTCAAATGCTTTGGATATGTCAAGCGCCACGCAAGTCTCCCCGTAGTTCCTAAGAGCGGAAAACCATAAATAGGTTAAATAGGAAAGTATATCGCCAGTAGACCTTGAACGCCGAACGCCAGTACTGGCGATCGGAAAGAAGGGAAGGAGATTCCAGATGGTCTAAATTGAGAGAATTAAGAAGTGTTTCAAAGATCTTGGATAGAATACAAGTGAGGCGCTATGGGGCGGTAGTTAAAAGGATCAGAGCGGCTTCCTTTTTCGGAATAGGTTGGACATGTGCGTGCTTCAACACTGAGGGAAAGTGCTAGTTTGAGACATATAGAATATAGTTGAACGAGCGGCGGAGTCAGCACATGGCACATTCCCTCAAGCTCGGGGAGGAATGCCATCCGGGCCCCCCGCCTTCCTAACGTTCATAGATTTCAGAAGCCTATCCACCTGATCAATTATAATCACTGGCAAAAAGGCATAGGACACCTGAGAGGAGAAGGAGGAGGAGGAGGGACAGAATCGTCCAGGGTAGAGTTAGAGGAAAATAGGAGGCCGAAGAGATTGGCCTTTTCTGTCGGAGAGTTAGCAACAGAACCATCAGATCGAATAAGAGGAGGAAAGGTAGATTTACAGAAGTTGTTAGAGATGTTTTTGGCAAGAGGCCAGAAAGATTTGTCAGTAGGAGAACCAAAGAGGTTATCGCACTTTCGTTTGATGAAAGCCCGCTTTGCTCGTCGAAGAGTGCCCCTGCAACGATTTCTAGCTGGATGAAAATTAGCGAGGTGATAGGAGAACGAGAATTTTTCCACTCCCGATACGCGCTGTCTCTAGCCTGAATGGCCAGAGAACAAGCACGATCGAACCATGGATTATGAGGAGAGAAAGATTTAGTCGAAGAAGGAATGAACCTGCTCATCCCGTCAACGATTACAGCTCCCACCTTAGTGGCAGAAGCCGAAGTGTCATCAGAGTCAAAGCAGTCATTACAATTATAGTTAGCATAGAAGCGACGCAAGGCTCCCCCAATCAGCCCAATCAAAGTGCCAGAAAAAATGCATATTGCAGGATGGAGCTGTTGGAGAGAAAGTATTGAAATTAAGAGATATAAGGTTGTGGTCAGATTTAACAATAGGAGCGAAAATGGTGTATTTATAGAGAGAAGGAATAGTGGTGAAACATAGGTCAAGTGTGTTCAAGAATTGGTTAGGACGATCCGGAATGTGTGTAGGTTCTTTGATTAGTTGTTCTAGATTGTTGAGAATGCTGAATGATTCGGCCTCCTCCCCACCTAAATCAGTATGAGAAGACCCTAACCACTCAGTGTTGTGAAAATTGAAATCCCCTAAATAGAGGACCTCATTATTTGGATTAGAAGATATAACAGTCTCGTGAGAAGTAGTAAGATTTTTACTCTGTTCTATCAGGAGAACAGTAGCAGAAGCACAAGATTATTGTAGTAGAAGGAAGAAGATTATATATATATATATATATATATATATATATATATATATATATATATATATATATATATATATATATATATATATATATATATATATATATATATATAATATATATATATATATATATATATATATATATATATAATTTAACTTCATTTGAAATGTAACCACTTGCGAAAGTCGCAGCCCCCCCCGAAAAAAATTCCTGGCTACGGGCCTGGTTGTAATACCTATAGAAAATAGATAGTGCGCCAACGTCACGTCGCAGAGATAGAGGGTCAAGAGAGTTAGAAAGTAGGGGACAGTTAATTAGTCTCTTAGCTTTAGACTCAACTCTATCCAATAGAAAGGTGGAGCCGCCCCCCAGATGTGAGAACAGTACTCCAAACAGGGGCGAATAAGGCCCTTATATAACTGGAGTAGCTGTGCAGAAGAAAAAAATTCCCTCAACCTGAACAGAACTCCCAGTTTCTTTGAGGACACCTTAGCAACCGTTATGATACGAGGTTTCCAAGATAATTTTTTGTTTATGTTCAGACCAAGAATGTTTATGTTGTCAACAGGTGAGACGTTAGAATCGTCGAAAAAAATAGGAAAGTTAGGAGGTGTTTTTAGAGGGAGATGTAACGAAACTAAGTTAATCACTGGCTAAATTTCACAAGATTGTCACTCCCCCGGAAATCCCATCCAGGTCGGCAAGAATAGAATCAGAAAGCTGAAGACGAGAGGCAACTCTAGATGCAAAAGAGGGAGCAGATTTGAAATGAGTGGAAGAATGGAGAGTTGAGTCATCGGCATAAGAGTGAACAGAGCTAGAAGTAAGCTGAGGAGATTGTTGATGAAAAGTAAGAATAAAGTTGGAGATATAAAACAGAACCTTGAGAACATCACAATTAACAGGAAAGGAGGAAGAAATCTCTCCATCAACGAGTGCTGATATGGAGCGACCAGGAGAAAACTTGATAAGAGTAAGCAAAGAGGAAGAAACCCAAAGGAAATTAGTTATGACGCATTCCATATTTGATTAAAAGCCTTTGATATATCGAGTGCCACCACCCAAGACTCCCCATAGTCCCTAAGAGCAGAAGACCATAAATCAGTAAGATAGGATAGTATGTCACCAGTTGACCTCAAGCATCGAGAGGCAACTTGTTATCAGAACAACCGTTTTGGGACTCCAGAAAATCCTGAGGATAAGAGAGTTAAGAAGAGTTTAAAAGATCTTAGATAGAATACAAGTGAGAGCTATAGAACGATAGTTAGAAGTCAGAGCAGCTGCCCTTTTTCGGATTGGTTGGACATATGCGCGCTTCCTGCAAGAAATGTACTAGTATTAAGGCATAGAGTAGAGTTGAACAGACGAGGACCGGGGCAGCTCAGAGCACACTCCCTCAAAACACGGGAGGGGCTGCATCGGGCCACTAGCCTTCTGACACTCATGAATCTCCGAATCCCATGCACCCGATCATGCGTAATCACGAGAGAGGCGTAGGAAACCTGAGAGGAGAAGAAGCAGGAGGAGGGATGCGGAATCGTCCAGGGTAGAATTAGATGAAAAAAAGGAGGCAGAAGAGATTAGCCTTTTCAGTAGGAGAGTTAGCTACAGAACCGTCAGAGCGAATAAGTGGAGGAAAGGCAGATTTACAAAAGTTATTAGAGATGTTTTGGCAAGAAGGCCAGAAATTTTTATCAGTAGGAGCCAGTAAGGTTCACTTTCTTTTAGTGAAAGCGCGCTTAGCCTGTCGAATAATAGCTCTGCAACGATTCCGAGCAGAATGGAAATTAGTAAGAGTGATAGGAGAACGAGGAGTTTTCCATGCCCGATAGGCAATGTCTCGCTTGAATGACACTAGAAGAATGTCCACCTACCCTTGGATTTTGTGGAGAGAAAAGTTTTAGTCAGAGAAGGAATGAACCCTCTCATACCCTCGACGATTACGGCCCTACCTTTTCAGCGGTGACCGAAGCGTCCTCCGAGTCAAAGCAAGATTCACTCCAAGCATAGTTTGCAAAGAACGAGGGATAGGACAGGCTGGACACCTGGTGATGTCGCTTTGAAGGGAGCTCAGGTTGCTTATAAACTGTTCTTGAACCCCAACTTTTTTTGGGGTTGGGGGATGAAAGCTCAGTGGTAAAGCACCAGCATAATGTCCTCATTCGCAACATGCGGTGGTTCAATCCCAGAGACAGGCAGTAGAATTCTTTACCTTCCCATTAAATGTTCTTTCTTTATATTATATATATATATATATATATATATATATATATATATATATATATATATATATATATATATATATATATATATATATATATATATATATATATATATATATATATATATATATATGATTCGACCGTCGTCGATTGTGGACGCAGTGGAAACCAGAGGGGAAGCGAAAACAGAACATTTATATATATATATATATATATATATATACTAACTAACTATATATAATATATATATATATATATATATATATATATATATATATATATATTTATATATAACTGCTTTCTCTTATATATATATATATATATATATATATATATATATATATATATGATTCGACCGTCTTCGATTGTGGACGCAGTGGAAACCAGAGGGGAAGCGAAAAACAGAAAAGCCAGAAGAAAGAGATTATAAGAAGAAGGAAAGCCTGGTATTATATTTTAAAAAGAAGAAAATCTGAAAGTCTACTCTAGAAGTGGTTTGATCATATTTTCAGGAGAGAATGCTTTTGGTTAAAAGCAGCAATTACAACTTAAAAGAAAATTATATTTTTACGATTCGGGATTTTAAAATGCAAAATTTTATATATTTAAATTAATTTCATTTGAAGTCTGGGATGGAGGAGTTTCAAAATTTTTAACATCATATCTTTTGGTAATTTTGGAAAATTAAAAATAAATATGAAACTGAAAAGAAGAAATTTGGAATATTAAATTGTAGGAGGTGTAGCTGCGTTTCTACTCAAAGCGGTGAGGGTCGATTCGTATGGTAAATTTTCAAAATTTTTCCTTCTTCCTTTATTAACAGGGCTGAAAATCCCCTTTCATGTGTTCTTTTCGTGAATGGTGGTGATATTTTTTTTTTAATATTTATCACCGTCCAACACCACCTTGCAGCCATGCAGGAAATGGTGATTTGTATAAATAAATAATATATATATATATATATATATATATATATATATATATATATATATATATATATATATATATATATATATATATATATATCTAACTAACTATATATATATATATATATATATATATATATATATATATATATATATATATATATATATATATATATATATATATATATATATATATATATATATATATATATAATTTCTTGTCAAGAAAAAACTGTGCAGTCGTGACGCCTTTCCGGTTCTGCATCTTTTTCCAGGCACAACAAGCAGTCTGCTCGATATATGGCTTTCTAGGGAATAATGGACGAACCTCTTAGTAAAATTACGTTGAAACTCTGTAGAAGTAATGGATGCTGACAATCCTGACACTTGCGAAAAGAAAACGAATGAAATCAAATTGTATTAAGGACGAAGAAAATCCCACCATTGAGAAATAAAACGCGAGAAATCTTGGCAAATAATTAATTTGAGTCATGTTGTTAAAACTAATATTTGGATATTGAGGGAATCAACGATAAACACGATATATTTTTTGACGAAAAAAAGATAATATCTGAGGAAATATCGATACTGGAAGGGAAAATTGAATGAAACCTCTATTTTATAACCATTGATAGTGGCAAAGACAAATATATATTACTAGTTAGGCCCAGTGAATAGTAACAATTTTATTAATGGTGATATTAGTAATAATGATTGTAATGACAGTTATAATACTAATAATAATTAATAATAACAACACCTCTCCTTAAACATACATATCCCAGCAAAAAAGGTCCTGTGGGGAAGCCAACTGGAAATTTATGGACCATATGGAATGGCGAAATTTCCTAAAGAATTCACCATGATTTTATCCCTTAGGACAAATCCATTATGAATTTATAAAAATTCCCAAAGGAATTTTTCTGTAGGATAAATCCTAAAAAATATCCTCCAGGATATCGCAGGAAAATTCTAGAACCTGTACTTCAGGAATTTTCCAATGTCAAAATTATAGGAACCCACATGTCATACTTATTGTTTCCCACATATCATACCCCTATAAAAGTATTTTCTGCTTCTAAACGAAAAATTTCTTATCGAATCAGACTTTAAGATCTGTGACAATTAAAAAAGAAAATTAATTAAAGAAGGAAATAAATGTCAAAATAACATTTAAAACGGTAGCGTGAATGGGTCACGAGGCGTAGGGTCAGGGTTCGATCCCTCTTTCGGATCCTAGGCATTAATTACCTAGAGAAGTTCCCCTCGTTGAATAGGCCCATGAGGTGTAAATATTCTCTCTCTCTCTCTCTCTCTCTCTCTCTCTCTCTATATATATATATATATATATATATATATATATATATATATATATATATATATATATATATATATATATATATATATATATGCTACTATATATACTATATATAACTA
>JABUQX010071221.1:17500-22500 GCA_015478945.1 Trachelipus rathkii
AAAAAAAAAAAAAAAAAAAAATTAAAAAAAAAAAGTAAAAGAATAAAAAAACAAAAAAAAGAAAAAAAAAGAAGAAAAAAAAAGAGTAGAAAAGGAGAATATAAGAAGAGGGGAGATGAAATAAGAGAGAGATAAGTAATGCAAAGAAGGAAGTTCGATGAGATATGACAAATGAACAATACATGAACGAGATCAAAAGAACTTGGTGGGGAAGGGTTGGGGAGACGATTGATGTTTTAATTCATTTCAATTACTTATTTACTTCATTAAGAATCAGTAAAAACTTTTACAACATAGAAAAATATTTCAGCTAGAACTTATTCTGAGGTTTTATTTGGATAAAACTTTGTTATGTTTACAGTTATTCGTTGGTATGTATGATAATTAGACAAAGGTTATGTAAATTTTTGTTAAATATTACTGTGTCAATGTAAAATAACGTTAAAATGTTAGAGATATGCTTGGAAAAGTATGAAAATAGGGTTACGTTTTGTATGCAATGTTTAGTTACTTTAATTGGTTTCAAAGTGTTGACTTTGTTAATTTAAAAGCTTATGTAGTGCTTAAGTTGTGTAGGTTTGTCGTTGTAAACAATTATTTTTCTTAGTTCATATGATGCTATGTTAACTTTATTAATGTGAAAACATTTGTTATGTTAGCATATATTCGCTGTTTAGTATATAAAGAACTCATTTTTGTGCTATGGTTTATCCGAAATGATACTCGACTAATGCGAACGTTAATCAATCAGTGTTAACCGTTTAACCCGCCAACGTTCCACTTTTAGGAACTGGTTTTAAACCTACGAAAATACGAATATTTTAAAGATTTTCTTGAATTAATGGATTGGATTGTTTGGTGGATGCCTAATTTGTTGTTTTCAAATGTTATATGGTTATTTTATACTGCAGTTAATTTTTTATAGCTAATTATTTTTCTTTAATTTTTTTTGACATATTTTAAAAACTTATGTTTTTTTAATTTAAAAGGACAAAAAGGCCTTATATAAAATTTTTTGAATAATATTTATTTGAAAATAAATGATTTTCAAATGGGTATACATTTAAAAAATCACGTGCAAAAAATTTAAAGAAACTGTAGTACATTCCGGTGATGTTCCAAAAGGGGAACGTTGGCGAATGAGTATAACATTTGCCACTGTTTTTTTCAGAAATTTATCAAATATATATATATATATATATATATAAATTATATATATATATATATATATATATATATATATTTATATATATATATATATATTTATATATATATATATATTAATAAAATAAATAAAAATTTTTATTTAAAATTTAATAATATATATATATATATATATATATATATATATATATATATATATATATTATATAAGATAATTATTGGTCAAACCATTATGAATTTAGTGAAATTCCCAATCTTTGCTAAACTCTGGAGTAGGGAAAACTTTCGATCTATCAAAACGTATTTTCATGTCGCTGGTATAGCAACCTTTCCTACTCTAAAGTTGTCTAAGGTGTTGCCACTTCTTAGATAATGCTTAGAGCAATTTGCCAGAGATTTGGCGTTTCATGAATACTTAAGCTATTTGATGAAGCTATGATTCCATATCCACGGCCACCATAGTGCAAAAACAATTTTTTCGAAATGAAACCAAGTTAAAATTTGGTTATAAAATGGGATGTACAGCTTCAATGGATACTCATACAACTTTTACATTATTGCGGCAAGGAGGGAGACGCAAAAAACTACCTTTAGGATACTCGTGTTGTAATGAAATGTTGAACAAATATTCCTGACCTATTCAACCTTTGGGTTTTTTGATAATTTTTTTATATCATATTGATAATCTTTAATTTAGGTCAGCGAAACATTCGAGCTGTGTACATTTCGAGAAATCAAACAGGAAAGGTCCCAATTAGAAACCAAACAACAATTATTAAAAAAGAATAGGGGTCATTTGATTTCAGTCAGATGGAAAAGTTGTGTGTGCAAAATGGAATGAAAATAGCATCGTTTTTGTGGTTGCTAGTAACTACTAGGTGCCAAATCCAAATTTGGGCCACAGAAGGCGTGTAAAGCATAGAACATGAAAAAAATTGTTATCAGCCGTATCTCATACAAGAAGTATCAATCAAAAGAATGGGAGGCGTTGGATGTGGTGTGATAGGTGTTAGCTTCTTATAGGCCAGTGATAAGGTCCAATAAAGTGGTGGTGAATAATTGTTTTCGAACATACTGAAATTTGTCTATTGTAACAACCTTAGATTTACCAGTACCTCAATACTTCTTCAAGAGTTACTACATTTAGAATTTAGAAGAGAAGTTTCTCGTTCTTATGATCAGAGTGGGAAAGAAAAGGCAAAGACAAGGCGGTCCAACATGTCCCCTCAAAAGTTTTCAATAATGACTCAGTAAAACCACTTTTCTTGAGTCACCACACAAGGCAGGTGTGGTAGTTTGCACAAATAATACAAATTTCATTTTATAATAAAATGGTAATAAACGATTACCATAAAATATGGTAGCGAAATTATTTCACGACAAATAATTAAATGAATTCCTTATATATATATATATATATATATAATATATATATATATATATATATATATATATAGTGATATATTATATTATAAAAACATTATATATATATATATATATATATATATATATATATATATTACAAACACTGAAAATTTACCTTAAAAGTAAGGAAGAAAGTCTCCAAAAATCTAAAATATTCTGAAAATATATATATATATATATATATATATATATATATATATATATTATTATATATATATATATATATATATATATATATATATATATATAATATATATATATATATATATATAATATATATTATTTTTATTAAATTTTTTTATTTATCCATTTAAAAATATTACATAATGCATATGTCTTTTATATATATATATATAATATATTATATATATATATATATATATATATATATAATATATATTCTATATTGATATCATTTTATTTTATACTATTGATATTATCTATAAATATTATACTAGAACATATTACATTATATATAATTCGTCCCTTTTCATCTCATTTTGCATTTTGAAATTTGGGTTGAATTAAATTTTTTAGAAAATTCCGGTTTGAACAATTTGTGTACATAAGGCCCGCCAACGTTTACACTTTTTATGAAAATATCAAAAAAGAGTCAAAATTATTAATAAACTAAACAAATGAAACTTCATCTATAAGAGAGTAATAGCAGAAAAGTATTTAATTTTAATGATTTTCGACATTGGGTTTCATCAGCGGCGGGTAAAGGGTTAACTTAATGTAAAATTAACATTGATATGTTAGAGATATGCTTGAAAAAGTGTGGAATAGGATAACGTTTTTTACGCCTGTGCTAGGTACTTTAACTGTTGTTAATAAGTATAAGAACTTTGATAATGTTAAGAGTTTATTCGTTGCGTAAGGTTGTGTTAGGATTTTGTCATGTACAGAGTATCTCTTAGTTCTTGGGTAAGCATGTTAGCTTTATTTAATGTGAAATCAATGTAAAGTTAGCATATATTCGTTTGTTAGTATATAAAGAAGTTATTTTTGTACTGTTTATCCGAAATGGTTCTCGATATGTGACCTGAATCAATAGATCGATAGATAAAAAGGTCATAAACGGGTTGGGTAGGGAGGGGCGGGCAGGGGAACGGGCTGGGTTTGTCTTTAGCTGGAATTTATAACTGATTTAACAAGCTTTAAATTTGGTAAAACTATTACACCTTTAAACTATGATAATTTATTCAAAGAACTTATTTTTGTTATGTTTGGATAAACTATATTGCTTTTATGACGGCAAACGGAATCGCATCAGTAGTGTTTGCAGTTATTTGCTGGGAATTATCAGATTTATTAATAAAATAATTTTTTTTAAAAATATATTACCCCTATGATAATGTAAAAAAACTTTGTTACGTTAGCATATATTCGTTGGTCTGTATGATAATCGGACAAGGTTATGATACATTTTTTGCTAAATGTTACTGTGTCATTGTAAGATTAACGTTAATATGTTAGAGATATGCTTGAAAAAAGTATGAATAGGTTACGCTTTGCATGCAATGTTAGTTTACTTTACTGGTGTTAGGTGTGGAAACTTTGTTACGTTTAAGAGGTATATTCGTGGATCAGTATTATAATTAACCAATGTTGTTTACAAATTTTTGTTAATTATTACCATGTTAATAAAAATTATTTTTATTTTTTTTTTTTTTTTTTTTTTTGTTTTATTTTTTTTTTTTTTTTTTTTTTTTCTTTTTTTATGTTATGTTAGAGATATGCTTGACAAAGTATGAATAGGTTACGTCTTTGTATGCTATGTTAGTTACTTTACTATTGTTAAGTGTGGGACTTTGTTAATTTTAACGTTTATTCGTGTTTAAGGGGTGTTAGGTTTGTTGTTGTACATTATATTCTTAGACCTGATGATGTTATGTTAGCTTTAATTAATGTTGAAAAATTTTGTTTACGTAGCATATATTCGATGCTCGTCGTACAAAGAATTTGTTTTTATGTTATGTTTATCAAAACTGATACTCAAAATGTGACTTGAATCAATAGATCGATAGATCAGGGGATTGTGGGTTGGTATGTAGGGTAGGGTGGATGGTTTGATTTACTGATTTCCTGATTTAGGGTATGTAAAACATTACAATTTTACTAAAAAAAATATGACTTGAATCAATAGATCAATAGATCAATAGATCACGACTGGACAAGAGGGTGGTTGGATGGTGGTTTGATTTACTGATTTACTGATTTACTGCTTTAGTGTATGTAAAACATGACAATTTTTAAAAAATAAGACTTGAACCAAGGAATCAATAGATCAATAGATCAATATATCAATAGATCAATAGATCAATAGATCACGTATGGACAGGAGGGTGGTTGGATGGTGGTTTGATTTACTGATTTACTGATTTAGGGTATGTAAAACAGGACAATTT
>JABUQX010071222.1:0-2500 GCA_015478945.1 Trachelipus rathkii
TAAAGAGAAGAGATCCGGCTATTTATATTAACCCTAGTACTAGTAGTCATAGCAAACACATAATAGTAATGAGGGGTTTCATTTCATGTTATCTTTGTTATGGCAAAAATATTAGCAATCATAAATCATAGCAAAAATAAAATATAAATGGAGGGTTTTCCATTTTGATTATCTTGGTTATGTAAATATTAACAATCGATAGTCATAGCAAAAAATAATCGTTAATGAGGGGAATTTCATCTTCATTTATCTTTGTTATGCAAAAATTGCCAATCATAATCAAAATAGCAAAAATAATAGTAATGAGGTTCATTTCTGTTAATCTTTGTTAGTTATCATTAACAATAATAGTCATAGCAAAAATAAATACGTAATAGAGGGGTTTCTTTACTGTTATCTTGTTTGCAAAAGATATTCCGAGCCAATCATAAATCATCAGCAAATAATAGTCATGAGGGTTTTCATTTTGTTATCTTTGTTATGGTTAAATATTAATCTGATATCAGATTCAATTAATTATAATATATATTTACAGTTATCATTGTACACTCACTCGCACGCATATATATGCGATAAGTTGAAAATGTCATACTTCATTACCTGCGATATTGAGAGCTCCGCAGTAGCTCTTCTTCCAATGCGTTACATAAAACAGAACCTTGGGGTTAGATCGGAGGCTATTCCTGTATGAGGTTTTGTTTAAGCGCTTGTAATTGCATCTACATTCACGAAGTATACCATCGCTCAGAACATCAGAGACAAAGAGATTCGCAGTGTGTCGATAATTTCACTGGATTAACCCGCGATGATGGTAATTAGTCACCACGCTAGGAAGTATTTCAGATCTAAGCAACACTTCTACAGACATCTTTGATTAGGGTGCTCATTAAGGAGTGCTTTTAGTTACACTAACCTCATTAATCCAAACACATAGAAAAAAACCTATAAAAATAAAATGATATCATTAAAAGATGGGTCGTCCAGTTATTCATTATTGGAAAATATGTATTGATACTAACATAAGAACTGGTAACTAATATTAACACACACAATGCATTACTAGATATCCATCAATGTTCCACATTGTTGACAATTTACAGTGATAGACAACTTCTATTCTTATTATTAAATATACAAGAATCTTTATATTATAAAAATCAGCTTTTCTTATATGCATTAACGAAGTAAACCAATAATTTTATGTCAACATAAAACTAAAAATAAAGTAAAATAAGAACATAGCGATAAAGTTCACCTCACCATCGATAACCAAAATATGAGAGATAAAATATACATATAGGAGCATGAAAAACCTTTCTCTACCTTCTCAGCCTCCTACACATTATCTATACTCGTAATTTCCACCTTTCGTTACATATTTATCACTGAAATACAGACTAAGGATAGAGGAACAAACAGAATAATCTACACTGTAGAATAATATAAACAAAATGACTGTATCATAAATACAATACATATATAATAAATACGATACCCATATATAATACTGTATTTATAACACTATTATCATATATATAATAATAACATAACCAACCATTTCACATAATATTATCATATAATATCCCAATATGATAGTACTACTCACTATAACAACTATATACATAATATAAATATAAGCTATAACCTGCTTATACATAATACACATATACTACATACAATCAATATACATAACACTATCTATATAGGATATATATAGCAGTATCTGTGGAATATATATGGACATCGACGCGAGCGTTCAGATCGACTATGATATGAATAACACTGGAGTTGTTTTCTGCCCAGGTACAATCATACAAGCACTAATAAATATCTATAATACTATACTAATAAATAATACTATCCAAAACTATCTACACACCTACCACGACACCTATATATACTCGAATCGACAAAATACACCATTAAATCTATTCAAACAAAATAATTTAACTAAACAATTAACTTAAAAAATAATAATATAAACCTATAATACCTACCAACATATATATAAATATATCTAATATATAAATATAATACCCACTATAACACCTATAATATATAATAATTAATATATAACAATATATATATATACATATAATAATACAATACACTACAAAAAGCGTGGCCAACCAGTTAACTGAGAAAGTTAACGGTCGCTTATTCTTTTCAATCGTCTCACCAAAAACAAATTAATCAAACGGACGTTTATCAATTAAAGCGTATTACTCGGTAAAGAATGGTATAACGCGAAGTTAAGCGTTATACGTCATACGTCTTAACCCGCTATATACCAATATGATAGGAATAACGTACTAACATTCATTGATATATAAACTCTCTTACTTTTATTACTAATAATACTCCCCTAACACTATATCAAACATAAAATGATATTCATAGACTTATCAGACAACTTTAATTAGGACTTTGGACCTATAGCAGCAATGCTTTGCCGCTTGGCCAGAAGAATACTTCCAAAGCGTAAATACTCTTATTAATT
>JABUQX010071222.1:7500-23718 GCA_015478945.1 Trachelipus rathkii
ATATAATATTTTTGAGAATTAACAAATTCAGTAAATTCTTTTGAATATGCAATCACAGAAATTGAGTGAACTGCTCTAACCCAAATATCGAGGAAGCTAGCCTAAAATAGTAAATTTTTTCAATAAAAACAAATTATAACTCACCATTAAATTTTAAATTCAAATTAGCTTTAAAGTTTTGTTTCCAAGAATTTTAAACTTGGAGAGAAGCCTTTTATTGAGGCTTAATTTTAGTAAAATAAAGGTAGTTGCTAGTTACTAGTTTAGCCTACATATAGCATGCCATCCGTGGAGTACTCTGTTCAAAACTTGAAGTAAGGTATAAGGATTTAGAGGCTAGAGAAGTGTTAGAATAAAACAGAAAAGATAGAATAGACCTAACGGCTAGCCCTACTAATTCAGAATATAAAGGGTTAGGACCAGCTTGGAAAAGGACCTTAACATAAGTTTCTCTGAACAATTCTTCCTCTCTCTTTAATAAGGCAAAATATACTTAGGCCTAACTAGAACTAAAGTTAAATAATATAAATGAAATACTTAGTTTAATATATAGTTTAAAATAGCGTAATGCTACAAAAGGATCGGAGCTATACCAACTCACGATTTATTCAAACGACTCTCAAATTTCAAGTGCCTCGTTTTTTTTCAAAACAAACTTTTGGTGTTGCCTAAAAATATATTTTTCAAGAAAGTCTCCAAAACACCAAAACAGTGAGAAATACAAGAAATATTCTAAAATCTTGTAAGCATTTTAAAAAACCCCAAGTTCAATTTAAAATAGTTAATAGCAACATAGTAAGGTTTAATACAGGAATAAAATATTTCTAATATCCTCCCAGCAAAAAACATTTTGTTTTAAAGTCATTAACGGGGAAATGATTTTCATTACAACAACTTTTAAAACCATAAACATTCAAGTTCAGAACACATCAAATTGTACATATATACGCATGCAATATTAATTAATACAGAGCAAATCAAACATAATTAAACAAAGTTTTGAAGCGCTTAATATAACCAAGACAGTACAATACGTTAAAGCAAAGTATTCAAAATATAATTAACAGGGAGAGCAGAATAATTACTCAAAATATTAGTAGTAGTCCACAAGGCAAATGTGTACAAAATCAAAATCGAAAATTATAATAATTTAATAATTTTTAAAGTAAGATTTTAGCTTTGAACCATGTTTGTGATGTGGGCCTGATAGGCACTGTTGTGCAATAAGCAACCAGTTTAAACCAGAATTAAATGGGAAATTCAAAGCAAAATCTTCTTTTTTTTTATTAACTAATTCAAAAAGGATCTACATATAATTTTTTTTCCGAACCAAAGCCAATCGGAACAAATATAAATATAAGTACCGTATGTAATGTCAAATAATTGTTAAACTGCCCATATGACAACTGATATAAAGGGACAAAACATGCAAATGGTCAATGTAATTTTTAAAAAGCCAAGGCCAAATAAAGGACCCAACATATATATGTAAGGTCATGTAAATGTTTAAAAGCCAAAGGCCAAATAAAGGACCCAACATATATATGTAAGGTCATGTAAATGTTTAAAAAATATAAAAATATTAAGGACCCAACATATATATGTAAGGTCATGTGATGTTTAAAAAAGCCAAAAGGTCAAATTAAGGACCCACATATAATATGTTAAGGGTCATGTGAATGTTTTAAAAAAAACAAAGGCCAAATAAAGTGCAATTTCCAAATCAATAACAAATATTAGTAAAACTTTAAATTAAATGTCTTCAAAATAAGATAAGCCGGTAAAACTTAAGTAGGCCTATCGTATACGTCAGCTCAGCAGAAAAGTTGCCAAATCTTGAATGGGCTCGTTTAATCATAAAGAACTTTAATATATAAAAGGAATTATTATAAGCGTGCACACACCCATAAGACAGCTTGGGACAATCCCAAAATACATGCAGGCCTTGGAGAAAACCTTTATTACAGGATGCGGCTATTTTTTTTTCCAACCCATACAATTTTGGCGTACAAGACTTTATTCCCATTTACTTTAAGGTTCAAACCAAATGAGATGCATTAATGCCCCAGTACTTACTAAAAGAGTAGAACTATACCAAGCAGGTCAGTAATAGCCTATTAGGCAAACAAACAGTGTGAGATTCAATCTTAAGCAAAGTATAATTTAGTACCTAGAAATAGGAAGCCTAATCAGATTCTCATCATACACCCAAAGTTTCAGATTTAATGAAAATATTTAATCTAACAATTGCGGCAGGTTTTAATGTATGAAGCATCTAATTTAGCCACATATACACAAAAGAAAATCTAACCTTGTTTGGGAGGCACTTTCCAGCACTTGAAAACTAGGCTAGAAGGAAAAGACTCTCTTCGCTGCACTAGTAAGATTTTATTAATATAAGGCAAAGTGATAATGCTATAATTATTATAATTATGTTTTAAATCACTCTTTGATATCAAGTATTTAATCTAGAGCGGGATTACTATCACTTAAAATCGCCTAGTTTAAATTATGCTACAAAGTACAATCAATTTTTGTCAATTTAATCTAACTATTTAAAGAAATTTCTCCTCTGATATTTTTTTATCTTTTATAAATGAGTAACTAAAAGATCTAAAACTAAGTTTCAGTGCGCTCTATAAGGACGATGATGTGCAAATCGAGCTATACCATCACTTTCAGCAAATACTACGTTAAATGTCAACTTCAAAGTATAGGCAACGTCTCCAAGTATCAAGAAATCAATAAGCTATCATATAAGGTAAGTTAATAATTAAATAGCATGCAGCTAATAAGAAATAATTAAGATAGACCGTCCTCTTTAAAATTCTTGGAAAGTTATTGAGAATTAACCATGAAGTAAATTCTCCTGATATGCAATCACAGCAGTTGAGTGAACTGCTCTACCCAAATATGAGGAAGTCTAGCCTAACTAGTTAATTTTCAAACTGCCACAAATTGTAACTCACCATTAACCGTGAGCTTTTAGCTTTAAAGTTTTCTTTTCCAAGAACGTTAACTTGGACGTTGCCTTCTTTTTGAAGGCTTAAATTTAGTAAAATAAAGGTAGTTGCTAGTTACTAGTTTAGCCTACATATAGCATGAACATCCGTGAGCTTTGTTCAAACTTAGAGTAAGGTATAAGGATTTAGAGGCTAGAGAAGTGTTAGAATAAACAGAAAAGATAGAATAGACCTAACGGCTAGCCCTACTAATTCAGAATATAAGGCTTCCCTCCAAGTTAAAATTCTTGGAAAAGAAAACTTTAAAGCTAATTGAATTTAAAATTAATGGTGAGTTAATAATTGTTGTTATTGAAAATTTACCTAGTTACGGGCTAGACTTCTCATATTCTTGGGTAGAGCCAGATCACTCAAAACTGCTGTGATTGCATATCAGAGAATTTACTTCATGGTTAATTCTCCATATATATATATATATATTATATAATATATATATATATATATATATTATATATATAATAATATATATATATATATATATATATATATATATATATATATATATATATATTATTATATATATATATATATATAGTATCTATATTATTTAATTATATTATGTATATTATATATATATATATTACATACAATATATATATATATTATATATAATATATATATATATATATATATATTATATTTTATTATATATATATATATATATATATATATATATATATATTTATATATTATATATAATTATATATATATTATATATATATAGTATATATATATATCATATATTATATATATATATGTATATTATATATATATATATATATACTTGATGATTGAACAATAGTCACACGCTATTTTGCGGCTGCATCTATATATAGATTCATTTAAAAAGTTTTAATTTGCGGCGAGTATATAAATAGACATTTTTTATTGGTACGACATTTTGCGGGCGCGTCTATATATAGTGAATTTTATTTGTAGCTTTTGGTCGAGCATTGCCGCCGATGTGAAAGGGTTTACAAATAAATGGTTATCAAAAAATTTCTTTTGAAGATTTGTTTTTACTGAATTAAGCGTAGATTTTAAAATGTATCTTTTTTAATAAAGTATCAAAAATTTAACGTTTCCAACAAAAAAAAAAGAAACGGCTGATTTCGGAGTTTTTGTAGGAATGTAAACTATCAGACGATGTTGCTTCTGATTTTTTTTTTCCCGATTATATTATATATCGATAAAAATATTTCTTTCTTTTGATTTTTCTTTTGTACGAATTATCAACAATTTTTTTTTTAGTTACGATTAGTCAATCGAATCAAATGTAAATATACCAAAAGTCCAAACGTAGTTGAGTTAAATAATCTTAAGAAAATTTGTTTTCAAATAGTTAGTTTTACGTACAAAAGAAATATAAAATATAAATATAAATATAAAAAAGGAAAAAATTATATATATATATATATATATATATTATATATATATTATATTTATATATATATATATATAGTATATATATAAATAGTGATATAAGTTATATAATAGTATTATATATATATACTATATATATATACTTTATATGTATATATATATATATATATACATATATATATATATATAATATTATATACATGAGTTTGCATAATAAACGAAGAAAATCTATACTACTTCTTTCAAAAACTTTATTTAGATTCAAAAAGTTTCATAAATACATTTGAACCTAAAATCATTGGTTTTTTTATTTTTTTTTTAATTTTCCCGATTTAGGGGGCTCGAGAGCCCGACGGGGGACAGAGGGGGGGACGAAGTCCCCCCGTCGTCCCACCGGAAGGCCGCATAGACCCCGACTTCCCTGCATTCTTGTGGTTTACCTATAATGGTATCTTCTTTAGGTTAAAAGATTGTATTCCCCTTACACTATGGTAATATCTGTTAACTTAAAGGAATACCATAGGGTAAACCGCAAAGATGGCAGGAGGTCGGGTCTCGGCCTTCTGCGGTGGACGACGCGGGGACGAACGTCCCCCGTCGGCTGAACCCCCTAGACTCGGGAAACAAGGAAAAACAATTTTCTGAAGAAAAAAGCATGATTTTTAGGTTAACATATATTATGAAACTTTGTGAATCTAAACAAAATTCGTTTGAAAGCTTTAGATTTTCTTTTTGATTATGCAACTTTACACACACACAGTACACAAACACACATTATATATATATATTAACTATATAATAGTATAGTATATATATATATACTTAGTATATATATATATATATTATATAGTATCACTATATATATATATATTATAGTATGAATATATATTATATATATTAATATATTATATATTATATATACACAATATATAGTTTATATACCTATACATATAGTATATGAATATAAGTATAATATATAGTACTATATAGTATATATATATATATATATAATAATATATATAGTATATAGTATATATATATATATATATAATATAGTATATATATATATATATAATATATAGTATATCATATATATATATATATATTATATATATATATATTATAATATATATTACATCATAGCTGGGCATGCCGCAACGATTTTCGGCTATTCGGCTAATCGGCTACGCCGCACTATCAATTCTTATAGCCGTAGTCGTAGCCGAAATTTTTTTTTAAATAGTCGGACAAGCCAACGACGCACTGCATTTTTCCGCGGCTATCGTTTCGGCTATGGAATTTTTTTAAATTAATTAAGTGAACCCTAACTCCGTTCTCCCTGATGACAAGTCACTTTCGAAAACGGGTTTTATATTGGTATGAAAAAGGCGTGGCATTGTAGTGATAAGTGTGTAATAATATTTTCAGTCTTAGTTCTATACTAATACGAATAAGATGTGTCAAAAGCTAAAAGAAGAAAAGTGCAACCTGTTTTAAACACGCAGTTTTATTCAAAATTCCTTTGTGATGTTCTTGTCAGTTATTATTTTTATTATTAGGTATTAATTTAAATTATTATGTTACTAAGTATTAAGTAATATTATTTATAATGTACTAAGTTTACTGATTAGTGTTACTAAGTTACAAGTAATTAATTACAAGTAAAATATATATATAATATAACAATTATAATATATATGTAATAATTATATATAATATAATATATATATTATATATATATATATATAGTATATATAGTATATATATAATATATATATACTTATTATATAATATATATATTATATTATATATATTATATATATATATATTATATATATATATATAGAGTAAATATATATATTATATTATATAATAGGTACTATATATATATATATATATATATATATATATATATATAGTATAGTATAGATATATATATATAATATATATATATATATATATATATATATATTATATATATAATATATTATATATTATATATATATATATATATATATATATATATTATATATATATAATATTAATTAGATTTGAATAATTTATCAAATACTGAATTTAAAATTAATAATCTTGTATAAAGTATAAACAAATTATTAAATAATTAACATACATGGAAATAAGTTTGTGACTAGGACCAGAGGTGTTTCTGGAGACAGTTCAGCCGCTGCCAGTAGTAGCTTAAGGAGCAGCTCTCCCATTTTAAATGAGAGCTGTGACATGGACAGCCAAAGATCTCTTACTGATCCTGTCACTGTAACCCTTGATTGTGAGGAGACGAGGGATCCTGGAAACCAAGGCCAAGAGGGCAACGAGGATGCCGTCAAAGAGTTGAAAAGCTATTTGCTCACTCTTGAGAGGTAAGAAACTCGCCTCCATGCTATAGTAAAGACTAAAGACTAAAGACTAAAGAGCATAGTAAAGAGTAAAGACTATAAAGTAACCAAATTAAATCTTTAAATAAAATCTAGTAAATTAACTTTTTTTGAATTTTTTCATGATTGAACATTTAAATATGAAATTACAATAGTCAAATTCAAAAAAATTAAAAACTTCTATTTATTTCAGTTTCTTCATCTTTGAAAAATTTTTGAGGACTGATGAGAAAGTTGATGGGGTGTCTCTTAGGAAGATTCACACTGGTGTTGCCAAGTGTAAACATCCTGCCTGCAAAGGGAAGAAGGGGCTTTCCTACAGCACCCAGACAAGGTCCCACCTCAAGCAGCATTACAAGCATGTAAGTTTAAATAATTATTAATTAAATAATTTAGATAAGATCACAACAACTAACTGGTGTTGCTAGTTAATTAGTTATCAAGATTTAAACACTCTTGTATAAAGTCTTGATACTTTATACAAATGTTATCAAAGAAAATTAAAAAATTTGTAATTAAAGTTTGTATTATTTTTATATACCAGATGCACAATGACCTTCTCCCTCACCTCTCTGCAGCCATTGAAGGGCTTAGCAAGCGCGGTCGCTCCAGTTCAAGGGAGAGTGAGTCTCGCAAGCGTCAGATGTCTCTGGATGAGAGCTTCAGGTCAAAGTTCAGCCAGCAGAGAGCAAGACAAGGTTACACCAGGTGAAAAAATTCAGAAACATAATATTAGTTATTTTAATTGAACTCAATTTTTTTTAAATAGGTATATGAGCGACTTAGCGTCTTCACGTTTTAAAAATATTTTTATTAAAAATTTAAAATATATTGATTTATTAACTTAATTACTTTTTCATCATTAGGTGGTTCATTCATTCAATGATGCCACTGGATTTAGCTGATGATCCTTACACGAAGGAGATGTTTTACCTCATTAATCCCGAGTTTCATCCCACCTCAAGGAGGACTTTGAGCAGGGATATTGAAAAGCTGATGCAAAAGGGGAAGACTCGACTGATAAACAACCTCTTCCACCAGAAGTGGGTGGCCACTACAGCCGACAGTTGGACCGCCCACAATAGGTCCTTCTTGGGAATGACAGTCCACTGGATTGACAGGGTCAACCTCAAAAGGTGCCATGCAACTTTGGCGGTCAGGGAGGTGAAGGTAAGAAAATTAAAAAGTTAAATTTTGTCATTTTATACCTTAGTCTCATAACCATAAGAACATATGAGGTGTAAATATTATTTAATTTACAGACTAAAACAATAAAATTATTGTCTTTAGGAAAGGCAAACTCACCAGTTACTGGGGAAACTAATCACAGAGATTCATCATGAGTTTAGCATCCACGGTAAGGTGAAGGCCACCACTACGGACAATGGCACCAACTACGTGGCAGCCTTCAACGCCTTTGGTGAGTCCAACCAGGACCAGGAGAACCTTCCTATGGACCCTGATTATCCTGACTTGGAGATTGTGGATCTCCAGGAGCTCCTGAGGGCTGAGGGTGACAACCCAAGTCTGCCGCCTCAACACCGCTGCAGGTACTTAGAATTCGCGAAAACTAGTGCTAAATGCTACTAATATATATTAATAATATTATTAAGTAATAAGTATTAACAAATAAAGATTTGTCATTTAAGATTTAACTAATAATCTTTGAATTTCTTGAATTAAATATCTTATTGTTTCAGTGCTCACACACTCAATCTGTTGGCGACAACAGATGTGAGTGATATACAGGGCTGGAGCAAGGGGGGCTCACAGTGGAGGAGGACCATAGCTAAGATCCAGGCCCTGTGGAACCTTCAGAACAGGGCCCCAGTGGTGGCCAACCAGATCAAGATTGTCGCCAAAAGAAAACTGAAGACTCCTGTGGTGACAAGGTAGTAGTAGTTACTATTAAAAAAAGAAATTTAGCGTAAGAAATTGTTGCCGATTAATTATAGACAAGTTCATTTTATAAGTTTTTGATATTTTATATAAAGTTATATTTATTTCTGCAGATGGAACTCCCTATATGATAGTGTGATGGTCCTTCTGGAGGTTTTAAGGGTCGAAAACCAAATGGATGCCATAAACACCATCCTCATCAAGCAGCCCAAGGGAGGTTCCCCTCTCACAGAGGTAGACGTCGAGGTAAATATAAAGTATTTTTAAAGTAGCAATTGCTCTTTTAATATTTTTATTTATAATTTAATAAATTTATTAAATTATAAATCTCCTCACAAACCCAAACCCCCTCCATTAATCCCTGTTCTGTACCTGTACCATCGCTCTTGCTTGCCCAACACTCATATCGCTACTTCGTAAACAATCTCTAACTGAATATATCCACCTTTTTTTCCGGTCGTCCGACAGGCAAAACACTCTCACATGTGCTCTTATACACTTTCTTAACCAATATGGTGTTCTCCACCTTCTCCACATGTCCAAACCATCTTACAAAATCCTCATCAAATTTGGCAGTCTTTTCCCTTACCCGCAAGACACGCTTCCATGATAAACTCGTTCCTCATCTTATCCAATCTCCTAACTGCCAAGAACGCCCTCAGATTGTCCATCTGTACAACCCTCACTCTTGATCTATTCGCCCTATTCCATACAGATACCTCGCTCTCGTGCTCCCGTATTTTTATTAATAATCAATTATGCTTACGTAACTAAGCAATATATTAATTTTCACTCTTTCAGGTCATGAACGAGTACACATTGGTCATGCAGCCTGTGGCGCAGTGTCTTGATATGCTTCAGGGGGAGAAAAGGGCATACATGGGCACCCTCCTACCCCAACTTTGGTTGATGAAGACCAGCCTTGAGGAGAAGAGTGAAAATATTCATCTTGTGTATGCAAGGCCACTAGTACAGGCCCTCCTCAGTGGCTATGAAAAGAGGTTTGGCCACCTCTTTCAGAATAGGGATCTCCTTATGGCCACTGCCCTTCACCCCTCCTTCACCCTTAAGGCCCTAGAAAGCATTGCACCTGACATGGTGGAGGAGATCGGGGACAGGATTACCCGGAAGATAGGGGACTCCATCAAACCCACTGAGAAACAGCAGCAGCGTCAGCTTGGCCAGCCAACAGAAAAAGAACCCCACAATTCAGACGCACTCCTATTCAGTAAATTGTTTTCTAGAGTATTGGTACGCAGAGCAAGCCAGCAACAGGATGTGGAAATCGTCATACGAAAGTCCATGGAGGAGTGGGTGCCCTCTCAAGAAGATCCGAGCTGTTCCTGTTTCCCCAACCAGCATAGGGAGATATGGATAGATCTATTTATAAAATATAATACCCCCATTCCTAGTTCAGCAGCTGTGGAGAGGTGCTTCAGCGCGGGTGGGGACATCCTCAGGGCCAAGAGATCGTCCTTGAAGGAGGAAAGGTTTGAGGACCTTCTTTTCCTCAAAGGAAATATGGACCTCCTGCAGGAAGTGATTAGCCAGGAGGACATGGAGGAGGAAGAGGACCTATAGCTATGAAAGTATTTAACTATTTATGTAGTTAACATTTAATAAAAAAATTAAATAAATCTGTTTTACTATCTTATAAAAGGTTTAAAATGTAAAGGCATGCTTTCGTTATCGCGCAAAAGTTTACTTTGTAATTTAACGGTATCGCCGTAGGATAGCCGAATAGCCGCATAGTTAATGCCGCACTGAGGTTTTCAAAAATGCAGTCGGATAGCCGACGACGCACTAGTTAGGTGGCAAAGCCGAATAGCCGATGACGGACCTCGAAAAATTATAGCCGCGCCCAGCTCTGATATATATATACGGTATATATACTGTGTATATATATATATATATATATATATATATATATATATATATATATATATATATATAGTATATATAGAACTCTATATATATATATATATAGTATATTATATATATATATATAATGATATATTATTATATATATATATAATATATATATATTATATATATAATAATATATATATATATATATATATTATATATATAAAATATATATATATATATATATATATATATATATATAGATATAATATATATATATATATATATATATATATATATATATAAATATATATAATATATATATATATATCATATATATATATATTATATTTATATATATATATAATATAATATAATATATATTTATATATAATATATATATATATAGTGTTTAAAATTTTTTTTACCAGTTAACCTTGCAAATAAAAAAGAATAATAACGAAAGGCTTTTTTCCCTCTAAAAATCTTTTTTGAATGTTTAGTATTTCATATAGCATGGCTTCGAGTAGTGCGAGTGCAGAACAAAATCCTTGCCCATGTGTTTAATGTGGATAAACTTTGAATTCTTTTTTAGTATATGCGAAAATAAGTAATAAACTTATTTAATTTTTAATACAAACATAACGTGCTGTGCGAGCATAAAATATGTAAAAAATGCGGGAAATCCTATGTGGTTTGATAAAAATAAAAACATATTCCGTTGTACAAAAACAAACATACTGAAGGTAAAAAATAAAAGAAAATCAGTTATATGTCGCAACTTTGTTTCTAAATTTAGGGGTACATTTTTTGAAAAACACCGTATTGATGTTGATAAGATTTGTAAATTCGTGGCTTATTGGTCTTTAATATCACATCCCCGTCAAAGTTTCATAGAAAACGAATTAGATATTAGAAAAGTTACTGTCGTTGACTGGAGTAATTATTTGCGAGAGGTATGTTTTAGATTCGTATATACTAATTCAAAAACTATTGGAGGTGTGGGGAAAACCGTTGAAATTGACGAAGCGAAAATCGGAAAGAGTAAATATAACAAAGGAAGAGAAATTAAAGGTAGTTGGATATTTGGCGGCATTGAAAGAGAAAGTAGAGAAACATTTATTGTGTCAGTGGGTAATCGAAGCCGCGATACTCTACTTCCTTTAATAAAAAAATACATTGCACCAGGCACAACAATCATTAGCGATTGTTGGAAAGCCTATAACTGTTTAGAATCTGAAGGGTTTCAACACCTTACAGTAAATCACAGTATTAATTTTGTTGACCCGGAAACGGGTGCAAATACACAACAAATAGAAAGGTTTTGGCGGGAAGTGAGGTCCGGCGTGCCTAGATATGGCAATCGAAAGCAGCATTTAGATAGCCACATAGCAGAATTTCTTTTTAAAATCAAAACATAAAGAGAGAATCCACAACATTTGGACGGCGATCAGTAAAATATATGATCAACAAAATAACAAAATTAAAATGGTGCTGTATTTTGTTTTCTGGGTTTGGTTCGATAGTCGGATCGGCGGATGTCGGGAGGAAGATCGGATATGAAAATAGCCAATGGAATGACGTTGTCGATGAGTTGATGGCCATCGATGATCACGATTGCATTTTTTGCAGTTTCTTCATCCCTACACGAGCGGAAAAAAGGCAAAAAGTTATGTGTTTTGTAGCGTTATTTGTAATGTTTTTTATTGAAAATATACATTTAAAATGTACGTGAATTGGTAAAAAAAAAAACTTCAAAAGAATTTTTTGATACCATTTTAATAAATTAAAAGTGTATAGTTTAATACAATAGTTACGTAAAGTTTATTCACCTCGGCTAAACTATTACCATGCTTTCTTCTTAATTTTTTCTTATTATGCCCCTGGTCACCTGTCCATGTTCTTACTATGAAAAATTTATTGGTCTGTATTATCCAATAGATGTATGAAATATTTGTGAGCTTGTATCATGTCCTCTAAGAAATCATGCTTTCTGAGAAAGCATTCACAACTCCTTCAGCCTCTCCTCATGGCTCTTACCCTCAAACCCAGAAATCATCCTTGTTTATCTGCGTTTTCTCTGGAGCGTCCGGACAGTTGCAACGTCGCTGGAGCTGGAGAACTTCCTGCCCTATCGCCTCAGGCGTACTGTCCAACGCATCAGGAATGTTTTCTGTAGAAACATTCCCTCAGAGGACATATCAGTCTACAAAATGTGTGTCTGAAGACAAATTATGTGTATAGTAGGATGTAATATATAATGAAATTAATGTTTACATATTGCAACAAGAAGAGTAAACAACAAAACAAGATAGAAGGAAAGAGTGAAAAATAAAATAAAAGGACAAAGAAATAAAATAAAATAAAAGGACAGACAAAAAATTAAGAAAATAAAGAAAATTATATAAAACAAAACTTTTATGGACTGGCCCACTTATCACATGTTTGCTGGCTTTCGTGCCCGTTTGCGGTGGCAAAGTGTCGAGTCATGAGGATGGTTGGGCGGATTGTTGTTAGTGTTGCCCGGTCACTTGGCAGGATTTTTGAAGATCGAGTAGATTGAGGGCTGTGATGGAGTTGACGGCGCATGCCGTTATATGCGTTCACATAGGAGTTCAGATGCGCCATACAAGTCAAATACGTGTCTACTTTTAAAAAAACTATGATAATGGACATAATTACATTTTTAAACGATTTAATTATTGTATGTAAAACAATATCTAATAAATCACAAACATTAGTTACCATTAATGAGACATGTGAGTGTTTGGATTTCGCTAGTTTGTTTGATGTTAAATTTATTACTGAGAGCAGTAGAAAATTCTTCAAATTTGAATCATTCATTCGCGACCTCGTTTTGCTTTTAATCAATTTCATGAGTGTATATGTTTGTTCACATCTGTATGTCTTTCAGAAGCGACATATATAACTTTTGGCAAATTTTCTTAGTTCTGGGAAATGTTCACAAGGATGAACTCCAGAAATTTATCATGTCAGAAGCATTTTGGTTTGACAATCGTTACTTTTGTTCACTAAGTGAAATTGGATTTATAAATGCGAGCAGGAGTTTTCTTCTTTAACAAAATCATGAAAACGACTTTCAAATGACTCTTGCAATAACTTGATCTTTCCAATATATATGTGCTCAAATTGCTATTATAAGCAGCACATTCCTCTATACTAAGTTGGAAATTAAAGCAGCGGTAGAGGAGTTCTACAACGTGAAAGTAAAAGAACAGATTTCAGAAGTTCATAACAATCTATTCTAGATAGATAATTATATTTTTACTTTGGCTAGTTTCGAATTTAGATATTGAGATGCAATGCGCCACTTGTAATCATCCAATGCGCGCCACGCTTGGCACGCATGCATGCTGCAGTTGGCCACCCTGGGCTATGTGATGAGTTTTGTTAGTTTTTGTTAAAATAAAACCACAGTGATAAAACGTAAAAATTCAAAAACTATTAAAAAAATATCGAACGATATATGTTATTATTGATCGTATTTTTTTGATTTGATTTTTAAATAAAATTTTAATTTTTATTTTCATTATATAAAAATTTGCATTCCTACCTTTTCAATTTACTATTTATACTTATAAATTTATTGTTTTAGTGTTTATTTTTCAAGTTAATTGTTAAGCTGTCAATTTGGTATCTGAGTATTCTGTGGGTATGGCAGCACTTTAGCTTCCTCTTGAATTGGCAACACTACTAGATTCACATCATTCACTTGCACGCAATATTTAATGTAGGGCTAGGACGCACGAGATGGCCAGCTTTGAACCTGTAAAATCAATTCAAATATATCTTTTAAATGCCTAATTAATTAAAGGTACCCTTCTAACATTAATTTTATATTCTATTACTGTCAAATGTTCCTTTATTCAAATTACTTCTAACGTTCTTATTAACTTCTTAATTGTATTACACTACAAATATATTTACTTACAGTAGGTCAGATAGATGGGGAAATTATCGGACAAATTGCGGATATTCCCTTCAAAATTTCAACGGCTGTTTTCGAAAGAAAGCCACGCCTTGATTTGCCTATGGTGAAATGTAAGCAACCTAGTGGTTGACTAATAATAAATAAACATCTCAACTCCTTCTTAAATGGTATTAGGAATATTTTATTCCTGTATTAAACTCACTAATTGCCAAATTATTAATTTTTATTAAATTAAAATAAGAGGATTTTAAAATGCTTACAAATTTTAGAATATTTCTTGTATCTCTCTACACTATGTTTTGGTGTTTTGGAGACTTTCTTTGCTTTAGCGATATATTTTTAGTTAAGCAACACCCAAAGGCGTGGGTTTTGAAAATTGAGTTCGCTTAGAGAGATGATAGAACTAGGCTTTTAAAATGTAGCCGTGAGCTATAACAGTGAATTATTTATAAAGTTGGCTCCTATGTTTACTTAAAATTATGAAGAGTCTATAAACAGTAAAGTATTCTTTTACCTTTAAAGTTTAAATGTCCATATATTCGTCGTAAGTTGCTTTTTTTATTAAAGAGGAAACATGCGACCAACGTAAATTAGGTTAGGTGTACTCTTTTTGTTCTATTTTAACCTTATTCTCTTCTAACTCTATCTCACTAAACCTGATTTTAGTTTGGGACAAGCTCTTTGTCCGGAAGATTGTTTAGGCCATAAGCTAAGAATCTTTTTAACTACGTTTTATATATACTCAAAATAGCCTTCAATTCAAGGCTTACCTCCAAGTATAATTACTTTGAAATCGAAACTTTCTTTAAATTTATATTATATACCTAAGGTGAGTAATTATTCGTTTCATTAACATTTTTTAGATATTAAGATAGAAATCCTCATTTTAGGAATGAGCAGTTGACTAACTGTTCTAATTGCACATTAGAAATATTCTGCCAATAATTAATTTCTTTTAATGGAAATTAAAATATTATATACTTCCACATATATCTCTTCTATTCTGCTTATTTTAGTATTTAAATGAATTTATATGCTTCCACATATGTTAACACAATGTTTAGTGGAATTTTATATTTTGTCTTTATTGGATATAATTATCCAGAATTCACTAAAAAAGGTTCGTTATTATAAAAAAAACGTTCTTAGCGTATGCTCGTGTTAATTCAAATTAATAATCAAAAAAGTAAAGAAAAAGAGGTAAATTGTCTTTTCTTTCAACTATTTCAGCTATCAATCTATTCTCTTTACGCTGGCTAATTCGATTTACCACCACCCAGTTAAGTGGGGTGCTGTGACTAAAGGCCTCAGGCTGAAGGTTGTCTTGGGGCTGCAAGGACCGCACTCCAGGGGCAAAAGTCTTTGAGAAAGGCAGCAGGTTCGAGGTGGATTTATATGGATTGCACGGTTGTATATATATATATATATATATATATATATATATATATATATATATATATATATATATATATATATATATATATATATATATATATATATATATATATATATATATATATATATATATATATATATATATATATATATATATGTTTTAGATCATAATAGGAAAACTTCCTCTTTATGGCGTTTTCGAATATAAAGTTATTAAATATTTTTATAAAAAAAATATTAGAATTTTCCTTCGAATATTTTTACTACGATTAATACCTAAATATATTTAGTGATTATAAAATAAGCA
>JABUQX010071223.1:0-16262 GCA_015478945.1 Trachelipus rathkii
AAAAATAAACAAGAGAACTGGTCTTACCTAGTTTCCAATGGATGCCCTTCTTTCCTCAGCCCTTTTTCTCATATCAATACCCTTTGTTGTACTACGGAAGAATTCTGGAGCCGACACCTTGATGTGTTCGTCAATGTCAATTCAATCCTTGTCGGGTTACTCCCTGTCCTTTCCGATCTGGTCATCCAACTATCCTTCTGGGTTCCATCGCCACTTCTTCAATTATTCGTGGATAGACCCTGGAATCATAAAAGCGGGATAAGGTGTTACTTTGCTGGGATTGCAGCATAGTATATTTGGAGGCCACCAGATTTTGAGACTTCATTGTGCGGATAGAATAAATGGGTGACTAATATAGTGCCTCATCGCTTCAGATTGATGTGTGTGGTACTGGTGACGTGGTGTACTCTCTTGGTTCTCAGTGTAGGTGTGGCATCTGAAACATTATTCTATAGCTATACTGCTATTGAGGAAACCTTATACTCTCTTTCAAAAATTTCTGTTAGATCAAATTCTCAGTCTGAATTTAGTCCTCTGGTGCTGAGTATATCCAATCCAATAGCTCACTGGTATCTACAGGTGATGGCATAGGATCTGCCTCTGTCTGTGTTGCCTTGTCCTCTCCTAAATACTCCGTTTATGCTCCTGCTTCTCTTTTATTTCTTGGTTTGCCTATAGAAAACTGTAAAAGGTCCCATGTCTCCTTGGTTTTTGTTCCGTGCTTCCTCTTCCTTGTTTTCCTCGAATGCCCACCATATACCATATAAACTGGTAGTGCTTCTTCTTCATCCATAGTTTGTCTACTTATAAATTCCTCTGCCTCTGGGTCCAATGTTGCATAATCTTGAGTAGCCGGGCTAGTTTCTAAACGATGATTTATTTTGAGGGTTCGCTCCGGCTCGTTCCCGGTGCCGACGGAGCTACCTCGTTTCCCGAAGTTGCCTGTTTTCGTCACTTTTTCCATTCTTCTATTTGTTCTCTTAGTGGACAAGTATCCCTCCAATGTCCTATATCATCGCATAAAAAGCATTTTTTTCAATGGGTCTTCTTTCATCCTGCCCTTGTCCGCCCATGTCCTGTTGGTCCTGTCTTCTGAAACTTTTTTAAAGTGTCCTAACCTGTTACACCAGTAGCACCTTTTTTCTTCACTACCATATCTCTTATTACTCTGCCTGGTATATTCCCTTGTGTTTGTACTTTGTTGGTATACCGGCCTACCATAGCGTACTTTATCCGCATATGTGCCCTTTCTATCAGCTTCTTCGTTCAATGTGGCCCATATTGGTATGCCCTCATCTTTGGATTCCTCTTCCTGGTCATCCAATTGATCCTCTTCTTGTGCCCAATTTAATATGTCTTTCCACCTTACTTTAGTGCTTTCCTTCTCACTTCCCATCCTTATTTTAAATCGTCTTGCCATAGTTTTTGGTAAACAATTCAAAAATTGTTTCTTTAATACCTGTTTATCTCTATCTTCCTCTTTAGTGGCTGCCTCATAAGTGGCTTGGATCCTTAAGGCAAACTCGGCCACTTTTTCATTTTTTCGCATTTCCATCCTCCAGAACTCTTTTTGCAAGTCTATCTGTTCACTTTCTTTTTCCTCCTTACACCAACTTTTCAATCTTGCAATAATGGTGGTGTACTTAACCTTGGCTCTATAAATACTGTAATATGTCCTCAGTGCTGGACCTTCTAAGAAATTCCTCAACTCCACCGCCCAACGATTTTTATCTTTGCCCAACTGCTCCCTTGCATACCTCTCATAGTCTTCTATATGAATGCCTCAAATTTTTGTACTTTTTCTTTTCCATATTTCAGAGGTTTCACAGCTTTAACATTAGCCCTCCTAAATGATTTCATTACTTCCACCATTTCACCGGCCAAAACGATAAATATTCTACTTACTGCCTTATTGTATTCCACACCTGACTCTTCCAATTCTACTAACCTTTTAAGCCACTTTTTTCCTCCTTGATCCAGCTCACTCTCAGCTTCGGATTCCTCTTCTGTAGTAGAGCTTTCGTCAACGGTATATCTTCTTTCTGTTCTCCTTCTCCTTTTCTTATTCTTCCTCTTTGGCTTATTGCTGTCGTGCTCAATCACCACATCAAATGGATCGCTTGTCGCTTTATCTGAACTGCTTCCTTCATCTGTCTCGTATCGTGCTATCTTCTTTGGCATGTCCTTCTTCCTAGTACTTTGTTCACGGGCCAGCTTCCATTTCTGGTAAGCCTGGTCCTCAATCCTCATTCAATTTTTTTGCATTATGGGAGCAGTTTCTTTAGGGTCACTTTTCTGTTCTATATTGACAACTTCTTTTACCTCGCTGTCCTTTCTCTATATTTGTGGGTCCTTTTTTTCTTTCCAGAGCCTGCAATATTCCTTTCAATACTGTCGTCATCCGATTAACATCTAAATTTTCTTCCTATGCTATGGCATCTTGGAATTTTTCCAAGTACCCAATTGCACTTTGTTCTTCAGTGGCCTGTTTATTCTCTTCCATGTTCACCTTGTCTCCCTGCTCTTTATCTGATGGTCCCATTTCAAAGGAAAATAAGTAACAACAACAAACACATAAAAAGAAAAAAACAAAAAACACTGCAATATATATATATATATAATATATTATATTATATATTAATATATATATTATATATATAATATTATATAGTATATATATATATATACTATATATATATATATATTATAGTATATATAATTATATATTATATATATATATATATTATATATTATATTTTCTTTATAACTCAAAACAAGAAAAAAATATACACAAATTTGCTTTCTATTCTTTTGAAATCCTTAGTAATCTGGAACTCCTTCTTTGGCTATGAATCGGACTGTGTAAACGGGTAACAAAATTCTGCTAAGGAGAATTTTTTTTTCTTCTTCGCTTCCTTTCAGCAGTTGGTCAGTAAACCAAAACACAAAAGAGAAAAGATCACGGAAAACAAAATATACCATTAAAAAAAAAAAAAAAAAAAAAAAAAAAAAAATTATAAATTCCTTTTGATATTAAAATGAAAGCTTTTTATCAAAAAAAAAACAATCAAAGAAAACTTATTATCCAATTCTTATTTTGTTTTACCTATTACAAAATTTATCCTTTAAACTCAAAAAAAATTCAATATGTCAAAAAAATATAATACCTATACATATTAGAAAAATTCAAACAAAAACAGAACCAAAAGAAATTTTTCTTTACCAACTATCTTTCCAACTATCTTCCTTTTCCTTTTTAAACTGTTCACCACATCGTGATTATTTCCTCTTTCAAATTTTCTCGGGCACCCAGTGAAATGGAACTTGTATTATGACTCTATATTTCGATCTTCGTTACTGATATAACCTTTTTGCGGGAGGTAGGGTTGTTTTTGAGAGGGCTTTTCCTGGAATGGTGATAACAAGAGACAAAGGGGTTGAAAAGAACGCAAATAGTTTTTTTATATTTATTTATATATTATATATTTATTATATATATAATATATATACTATATATATATATATATATATATATATATACTATATATATATATATATCATATATATATATATATATATTATATATATATAGTGATAAGCATGAATAAATATGTGTTTTATTATTCCTAACTACCTATTACTATTAGCAAAATAGTAATGTACCATCCCTGATAATTTAAACCTATAGCTGACCTATTTACTAAATATATCATATATATACATGCCGTGTCCAAGAACTGTGAATAAACAATAAAAGAATATTTTTCAATTATTTATAAATTCAGTTAACTTTAAATTTATATTGGACTGATACTTCCTCGGAAAAACCGTTGTCAGTTCTAAAAAAAAAATGCAAAAACGTCTTTCTATTTTTCTGAGAACTTTCCATCTGATGAACCAACTAGGACTTTGCTGGAGCAGTCAATGGGTTGTTATTTTACATGGCACTAGCCAGCTATGTCAGCCTCGCGATCAAGGAATCCTGAGTCCTGAACTCCCGTGCGTCAAGAGAATGATCTTCCCAAGGACCTCGTACATTGCGTACACTCTTGTTCGGTTTCTACCCGTAATCAATTTGTTGACTCCGGTTTGTCTAATGCTGTAGAACAGTCCTTCGGTAGTCAGGCCTTAGTCTTAACCTTGAATCCAGACTCTTGCTTTCAGCCTTAGTCTCCATTTTGGTCCCAAATTTCGGCAAATATAATTCCGTTAAATATATCTGATAAGAACACAATGTGCCCAAATATCTGTTCCCTTATTTATACGGATATTAAACATGTAACACTTATTCGAAAGCATGCTCTGCTCTGAGTCTCTTAGAATTACATGATTTTCCGGCTCCGGGGCAATTCGTCTGTTTCCCTGTAATTGGGTAGGTTATAAATTTATTGACACTACCCGTATTCATGACACTGTCTCCCTTTCAAGATGGAAAACCCAATCTTAAAAAAAGAAAAAACCAAACAAAAAAAAACCAAACAAAAATATAACATGAAAGACACTGGTTCTTACCTAGTTTCACATGGAATGCCCCTCTTTCCTCAGCCCTTTTCATTCTCAATCACCCTTTGTTGTACAATACGACAATTGGAGCCGACACCCTTTCGTTCATACGTCAATGTCAATCTCCAACACTTGATCGCGTTACTCCTGTCCTTCCGATCTGTCAACTCAACATATCGTTCTGGTCCCTCGGCAATTCTCTCAAATTCTTCGCTGGTGACCATCGACATCATGAAGGGGAATTTTAAATTTTACTTTCAGCTGTTATTACTCCAACCTTCACAGTGCTAATATGTATCGAGCTCTCTCTTCTCATTAGTGGCATCTGAACAGTTATTCCTATGTATAACTGCTATTTAGAAACTTAACCTCTCTCAAATTTCTGTAGATCAAATTCCTCATCTGAATTTACGTCCTCTGGTGCTGAGTATAATCCATCAATAGCTCAGGGATCTACAGTGATGCATAGGATCTGCCTCTGTCTGTTTGCCTGTCCTCTCCTAATACTCCATTTATGCTCCTGCTATCTCTCTTTATCTTCTTGGTTTGCCATAGAAAACTGTAAAAACGTCGCATGTTCCTTTGGTTTTTGTTTCCGGCTTCCTCTTCCATGACTTTTCCTCGAATGCCCCACCACTATACATATCAACACTGTTAGTAGCGATCTCTTCCCATACTTTGTCTACTATAAATCCTTCTGCTCTGGGTCCAATGTTGCATAATCTTGAGTAGCCCGGGCTGATTTCTAAACGATGATTTATTCTTGACGGTTCCGCTCCGGCCGTCCCGGTCGCCAGGAGCTACCCGTCCCGAAGTTGCCTGTGTTTCGTCACTTTTTCCATTCTTCTATTATTTGTTCTCTTAGTGGACAAGTATCCCTCCAATGTCCTATTCTATCGCATAAAATCATTTTTAATGGGTCTTCTTTCATCCTGCCCCTGTCCGCCCATGTCCTGTTGGTCTTGTCTTCTGAAACTTTGATCCTGTTGTCTAAAATCCCTACTAGTAGCACCTTTTTTCTTCACTACCATATCTCTTATTACTCTGCCTGGTATATTCTCTTGTGTTTGTACTTTGTTGGTATACTGGCCTACCATAACGTACTTTGTCCGCATATGTGCCCTTCCTACTAGCTTCCTCATTCAATGTGGCCCATATCGGTATGCCCTCATCTTTGGATTCCTTTTCTTGGTCATCCAATTGAACCTCTTCTTGTGCCCAATTTAATATGTCTTTCCACCTTACTTTAGCGCTTTCCTTCTCACTTCCCATCCTTATTTTAAATCGTTTGCCTAGTTTTTGGTTAAAAACATTCAAATTGTATTCTTAATACCATGTTATCTCGATCTTCCTCATTTAGTGTGCCCTCATTAAGCTGGCTTGGCATCTTAATGGCAAATCGGCCACCCTTTGTTCATTTTTCCCGCTTCATCCTCCAGAACTCCTTCTGCAAGTCTATCTGTTCACCTTCTTTTTCTTCCTTACACCAGCTCTTCAACCTTGCTACAATGGTGCTGTACTTAACTTTTGCCCTATAAATACTGTAATATGTCCTCAGTGCTGGACCTTCTAGGAAATTCCTCAACTCTACTGCCCAACGGTTCTTATCCCTGCCTAACTGTTCCCTTGCATATATTTCATAGTCTTCTATGAATGCCTCAAAATTTTGTACTTTCTCCTTTCCGTATTTCAGAGGTTTCACAGCTTTAACATTAGCCCTACTAAAAGATTTCATAACCTCTACCATTTCACTGGCCAAAGCGATAAATATCCTACTTACTGCCTTATTATATTCTACACCTGACTCTTCCAATTCTACCAACCTTTCGAGCCATTTTTTTCCTCCTCTATCCAGCTCACTCTCAGCTTCGGATTTCTCTTCTGCAGTAGAGCTTTCGTCAACGGTATATCTTCTTTCTGTTCTCCTTCTCCTCTTCTTATTCTTCTTTCCGCGTCTATTGCTGTCCCAGTGCTCAAATCACACTATCTCAAATGATCGCTTATCGCTTATCTGAACTGCGCCATCCTTTCATCTGTCTCGTATCGTGCTATCTTCTTTGCATCGTCTTCTTCCTAGTACTTTGTCACGGCCAGCTTCCATTCTGGTAAGCCTCGGTCCTCAATCCTCATCGATTTTTTTGCATTATGAGGCAGTTATCTTTAGGGTCACTTTTCTGTTCTATATTGACAACTTCTTTACCTCCGTTCTTATCTCTATATTTCATTCTTTAACTCTCTTCAGTACTTGCAGCCGTCCATCCGACAATACTCAATATTCCTTTGTATATCGAAGTTTTCCTCTCCGATTCTATCGAACTTTTGAATTTTTCCATGTGCCCAAGTGGAGCTTAGTCATTCGTGGGCTGATTATTCTAGCTTGCCTATTGCCCTTGTCCCCGCTTCCTATCTGATTGTCCCATTTCAAAGGAAAATAAGTAACAACAACACACATAAAAAAACAACAAACAAAACAACAGCTATTATTAATATATTATATATATATATATATAATTATATAATTTATATTATATCTATTATATTATATTAAATTATATATATTATTATATATATTACTAATCTTAATATTATATATATAGATATATAAATTTCTTTATAACTCAAACAAGAACAAATAATATACCCAAATTTGCTTACTATTCCTTTGAAACCTTAGTAATCTGGAAGTCCTCTGGCTAAATGGCTGTGTAAACAGTCAACATATCTGCTAAGAAAATTTTTTTTCTTCTTCTTCCTTTAGCAGTGCCAGTAACCAAAACACAAAGACTATAAGATTTGGCCAACATAAAGACGATTTACAAAAAAAAAAGAAGAAAAAAAAAAAGAAACATTATAATTCCTTTGATGTTAATAAGAAATTTCTTTATCCAAAAAAAAATCAAATAAAGACTCTTTATCCAATTCTATTATTTTTACCTTATTACAAAAATTTATTGGAAAACCAACCCACTACAAGATATTGTCAAAAAACAAAGTATATACTATACATATATAGAAAAAAATTCAAACAAAAAAAGACCAAAAGAATTTTTTTTTCACCAACTGATCTTTCAATATCTTCACTTTTCCTCTCCTTACTGTTCACCCACTCGTGAACTCTATTCCTCTTCAATTTTTCTCGCTGGACCATTGAATGAACTATGTATTAGGACTCTATACTTCGATCTTTCGTATGATTAAACCTTTTTGCCGACGGTTAGGTTCGTCTTTGAGAGTTTTCCTGGAAATTGGTGAACAAGGAGACCAAAGGGGTTGAAAAGACACATATTTCTAATATATAATATATATATATATATATATATATTACTTATATATATTTAATATATACTATACATATTATATATATATTATATATTGTTATATATATTATATTAATATATATATATATTAAATGTAGATAGCATGAAAAATATGAGTTTTTTATTCCTAACCTCCTATTACCTATACCAAAATATATGTACCACATATCCATATAATTAACCATAACTGACCCTATTACTAAATATAAATATAATCAATGCGATGTACAAGACAATGTGAATAAACATAAAAGACAATATTTTATCAATCTAATTTATAAATTCCGTTAACTTTAAAATTTTATTGGACTGAATACTCTCGGAAAAACCGTGTCACGTTTCTGGCGAATTACCCAACAAAACGTCCTTTATTTTTCTTGAGATCCATCGTTTTTACGAACCCCTAGACTTGCTGAGCAGTCAAGTGGGTCCTGACATTTTTAATTGGCACTACGTCCACTAGTCGCCTGACGAGTCAAGGGAATCACCTGAGTCCATGAACTCCGTGCCGTTCAATGAGAATATTTTCCCAAGGTGACTCGTACCTGCGTTCACACCCTTTGTTCTGGTTTTAGCCGCTAACTCAATTTCGTTGACTCGTTGTCCTTAATGGCTGGCTAGAACCAGTTACGGCTTCAGCTTAGCTTAACCTGAATCCACGATTGGTTCGCAGGCATTAGTCTCCAATATTTGATCCCAAATTTCAGTGCAAATATCAATTCCTTAATATAAAATCTGATATTAACACTATTGTTGCCAATACTCTTCCTATTTTTCTACCGATTTACACACTTGCTTACTATTTGACAAACGCGCCACTGCTTGCCTGAGCTTTAGAGAATCAATGTCTTTTCCGCTCGGAAGCAATGTCTGTCTCCTGTATTAGAGGGTTTATTAAATTTTACACTACTCCGATCATGACAAGCATATATACATATATATTACTATATATATATACTATATAATAATTATATATACTTTTATATATAGATATAATAATATATTATATTCTTATTATATAATATAATATATTTTATTTATATTATATATATATTATTTATATTTATGATTCTGAAGAAATAAACAACCGCAACCGCAAATGTGAAGCAACCGCACATATTTGCAACCGCAAACCACAACCGCTAACCGCGGTTGTCCTGGTATACCACAACAGCCACTGCAACCGCAACGCGATTGCCACTGCTCTATAAACCGCAATGCGTTAGTCGGAAGTTATCTTTTAAAATCTCTCTTATGTATCAAACTTCTCTCTCCTTATACAATACTTATTATTCATATATATATATATAGTAGTATAGTATATATATAATTATACTATATATTATATATAGCATATATTATATATAGTATATAAAAATATATATATATATATTATATATATATTATACTTTATAATATTATATTATATTATATTATATATTATAATATATATATATATATCTTATATATATATATATATAGTATATATATATTATTTATTATATATTTTAATATATATAAATATATTATATATATATATATACTATATATAATTATTAACATAATATATATAGTATATTTAATATATACTATAAATAATATATTATTTATATTTATTATGATATGTTATTTTACATTCATACAACATGTGACTTGTATATTACTAAATCCCGCACATAACAAATAAAACAAAGAAAATTACAAGCAAACAATGACAATCAAACCATTTCTCTTAGTAACAAATTTGAATCAATAAAAATTAAGACAAATCGTTTCGTTCATCGTTGTGTTTTAAGTGATTGTTATTTAATATTCATAAAATAAATTTGAAAGGAATGTTTAAAAAAATAAAATGAGTAAATTTCACCAAGAATAAGATTTAAACATTAAGTTATTTGCATTACTTAGTTAGAAAAGATTTTCAATCATTGTTTTGCTGGTCTATGACGGGAGATAGTCAGCTCTTCATTTTAAATCCAATCACCAGTTCCTTTTGTTCTTCTATGCTTTTTCAGGATGAATAACGGTCCGCAATATTCTTTAGAGTGGATAAAGCCCCATTTATATTTCTTTTCTCTTTAAAATAGATATAATATTACAGTTTCAGACAATGGGTGCAGCTATTCGTTTTTTTTATATTTATTATGAATTGTCTTTCAGTTTCACTGCAAATCTCTACAAAAATTAAAATATGATGATTTCAGAATTTCAAACAACATGTCTGGTGTCTATAAAGACTAGCAAAGATGAGAGTTCCTTTTATGATATTGGAAATTTTTGGATTTGAAAAAGAATGAAAATTACCAACGTCTCTCTCTAAAATATTTACCTATTCCTCCTTCAAAAGGAAAGTGAACGAGGAAGAACCACGAGATCATGTGCAATATAATCATATCTCACGTGAATAGACACTTACGAAAGCGACAATTATCAAGATTTCTTAAAGGCAAATCTAAATATTGTCATTTTAAAGCAATGCTTCATGAGATTCATTACCAGTTATTATTTTAAATTTTTTTTAAAAAGTTCTATTTTAGAGATTTAAAGTTAGATCTAAAACCAGTTCTTTTAATTTTGCTAGAGATAATTTTGTCCTTAATTTATAAGTTTTATTTTACGGGGTGAAATGAGAGAGCAACGGTATGTCCCTCGCAAAGTATAGGCGATTTTGTCATTTTATTTTGTATTATCCTGTGGGGTTTTATAATCATATATAATATAATATATATATATATATAATATATGATATATATACTATTTTAATATATTAATATATAATATTATATATATATAATATATACTGAAATATACTTATAACATATATATATATATAATTTATACTATATATATTATATAATATCAGCAAAATAGTTTTATGGGTGCCCTACCTATTATGTGGGAATGATTTGGTTTTGTCTGTTGAATCTGAAGAGAGTTTGAAATATGTAACATAGCATTTGTAGGGTGTGTAAAAGGAGGGGTTGAAAGTAACGTTGATAAGAGTAAGGTATGGTGCGATGTGACAGGTCCTTTAGAGTGAATTATGTTAGTCGGTGTAGCCTGGCCAGTGTTGAGTTTAAATATTGATATATGTTGGATTTAAAAGAGCGATGACGCAGAAGTTATCAGTCAGGAAGTGCGAATCGGATACCGACATAGAGCCCCATTGATAAAGCAACATAACACCACGTAGAATCTAGACAGAGCGAATTCAGAACGGTGTCGGAGTAGGCTATAGAAGTTGCGAATGCCAGAAGGTGGCTGGTGCAATCTAAATCATGTTGGAATGAGGTAAGTCATTAGTGCGCTGGATCTTAAATGGAGTGTATGTTGGACCTTTTTACTTGATATAGTAGTGAGACTATTGTCTTGGAATAAGCGGTTGAGATCTAAAGTTACAAATGTGTTCAGTGGACAATTAGGGTATGTTTAGTGTGAGAGAATTGCATAAAATCGGGAAATGAATGTATTATAGAGTTGTGTGTGAAGGCAAGGGTAAATGAGAGAATAAGAAGAGTTACGTTCGAGATCAGTTCGGTCATGTAGTAAGATGCGCATCACAGACCACGGCGGGTCGGATCAGGGATGTGTATGATGAGCGTGGCTCGGCATCGACCGGCTGGAAGACGGCAAAGAGAAATAAGTTGGATCTCATCAGTAAACGCAATGTTACTGAGACTGACAGATCAGAATTGCAATTTTTCTGGGGGAATATAATAAAATTATAATGCGGGGGAAAGGCGAGCATAATAGAAATGAATGACCGAGCTTTTCTGAGGGAGATGGTTTTGTGGCCCACCCTGGCCCAAGGACATGAACCCACCATGACGAGGATTCGCCACTAGACGGTAGTACCGTCGCTATTGTCCCGTCAAGCTCCTAGGAGTTGATATTTCTGACTGCGACATGTTCATCACTAAAGGTATTAAAGGGGTAGGTAAGGCTCGGGCTTTCTTTTCGTAATTTGCACATTCCCATCATCTTTATACTACTTTCTTTCCGTTGCATGTTGACGCACCTTTACCCCAGTCTTGGGGAGAGAAGGTGGGTGATTGTGATAATAATACTAATATATATAATTAATATATATATATATTCACTATATAATATATATATATATATATTATATATATATATATATACTATATATTATATAATATACATATATCCTCACACACCCTTGGAACTCTTGAAAACAGAGACGGGCTAATCCCTTCTAAAGACGTGAAATTTACAGTAATATTCAAGGTAGTAATAGAAAATATAATAATAATAATTTATTATTATTATTATTTTATTATTATATTAACTTATTTTTTATTATATTTTTATTATTAACTATTACGTCTACTAATAATAATTAATTATATATATCTATAATTGATTATATATTTTATCTTATTATCTATAATATTATTTTTTATTTTATTATTATTCTTATTAATATTATTATTATTTTATTATTTGTCTTATTATTATTACTTTTATATATTAATTAATTATATTATATTATTTTATTAATATTATTATATTTTATATGAATATTATTATTATTACTTATTATCATTATTTTATAGAATAGTACTAGTAGTTTAGTAGAAACGAAGCAAATTGCTCTAAATTTGCTTTTATTGATACAACCGTACCGCACCCCCGTACTGTTGAAATTTAAGAACCAGCACCGCAACCGCAACCGGGTTATTGAATAAATTTAGACAACCGCAAAACGCAACCGTATCAAAAATCTCAGCTTCGCTCCTATCACTAAACTACTATATACATTATATATTTATATATATATATAGATAATAATATAATATATAGTATATATATAGTATATATATTATATACTATATATATAATAATTAGTATAATACTTATTTATAAAATTTATATTTATAAAAAATATATACTATAAATATAATCATATATATAATTATGATATAGAATAATACTAATAGTCATTAATATATATACTATACTATGATAACTAATCAATAGTATAAATATATATTTATAATTAATAATCATATAATCATAATAATATATAATTATATTATATACTATATTATATTATACTTTATATATATATATATATATATTATGATATTATATAAATATTATAATATTATAATTTATATAAATATATATATATATAATTATATATTATAATCTATAATATATAATATATTATATATCATAACTTTTATTATACTATAGGATATATATATATATATATAATATAATATATATAATATATATATATATATATAAATATTATATAATATTAATATATATTATATATATATTATATATAATCTATATATATATTTATCTAATATAATATATATAATATATAATCATATATATATATAACATAATAATATATAAATATATATTTATATATATATATATTATATACTATTAAATAATATATTATATATATATACTATACAATATATATATATAAATATCTACATATAATATTATATACACATTATTATATATATTATATATGATATATATATACATATATATGAATATACTATATATATATATAAATTATAATATATATACTATCTTATATACTATAATATATATCATATATATATATAGATTAATATAATATAATATTATATATATATATTACTATATATCTATATATAACTATATATAATATACTAATCATATATATATATTATAGATATATATATATTCTATATATATATATATATATATATCTATTAATATATATATATGATATATATATTATATTAATATATATATAATATATTAATATATATATATATTATAATATTTTATATATATACTACATATATCTTTATATATATTATATATGATATATATATATACTATATATATCTATATAATATATATATAATACAATATATATATCTATACTATATAATAAATATAACTATATTAATATACTATATATATTAATATAATATATATAATATATATATTATATATATATATTTATGATTTAATGTGTATATATATATATATATATATATTATTATAACCTTATATATATATATATATATATATATATTATATATAAATTATATAATATATATATATTATATATATATATATATTAATATAATATATATATATACTATATATATATATATATAATAGATATAGACTTATATATAATATATATATATATATATATATATAACTTTATCATATTTATATATATATATATCTATATATATATATCATATTAATTATTATTATATTATCTAATATATTTATTAATATATTTGTATTACTATCAATACGTTATATAATTATATATATAATATCATATAAAATAATATATATAATCAATATATAATAATAATATTCAATTTAAGTATATTTATTATTTTTATTCAAATATATATATATCATAATATATGATATATTATTATATATATATTATATAAAAATCATATATAATATTATAAATATATATATTTATATATATTATTATCTATATATTATCATATATATATAATATATAATAACTATATATACATATATTCGTATTAATATATCTTATATATATATATATAATTAAATATATATATTATATATCATAGACTATAAATGTATTTATAATATTATCATATATAGTATCAACTATTTATATATAATATATTTCTATATCAATATATATTTTATAGTATATATTAATAAATAAATATAATATAGTATATATTATATAAGGTATATATATATATTATTAATATATATATATATATCTATCATTTATATATTATTGTATATATATATATAATTAAAATATATTAACTATATATTATATATATATAATTTATTATATAATATATAATATATATTATAATATATTATATATACTATACAGGTTAAAATTATATTATATATAGTATATATTCATATATATATATATCATATATAAAAAATATATTTATATATATATATATAACGATTAACATATATATTAATATATATTATTATTATATATTAATACTATATATAATATATATATAATAATACTATATATAATACTATATATCTACCTATATATATATTCAGTGGCGCTCCACATAGTAGAGATATCGTGCTCTCTCTCTCTCTCCTCTCTCTCTCTCTCTCTCTCTCTCTCTCTCTCTCTCTCTCTCTCTTCTCCTCTCACTCTCTCTCTCTCTCTATTACAGCGTATAATGTAACTATATACATATAATATATAATATTTATATAATTTATAATACTATATATATATCAAAGTATATATCTACAAGCAAATAAAATAGTTAAATAAGTCCCAAAGATAATTTAATTTGTTGGTGATTTTCATTAAAAGAAAACAGGTTTTAGTCTAGAGCTCTAGTATACGAGCATATTTTTCATAGACACATATAACACTAATTATATATATATAATATTATTATATAAATATATATAATATAAATATATATATATATACTATATTATATAATATATATCATATTATATATATATATATATACTATACTATATAATAATATATATATATGATACTATATTATATATATATATATAATATATACATATATATATAAATATATATACATATATACTATATATATATATTATAAATATTATATATAACATATAATATCATATAATTATTATAATATATAATATATCTATATATATTTATATTGTAAAATTATTTCCCAATAGTTGAAATCAAGAAACTAACGTATGTTGATAAAACTATACAAGTCCAAAAACAAATCCGCTTTTATATCTTTTTTAACACTGAATTGACCACTTTTAAACTTTGATCGTCACTTGCGCAGAGATGTTGAAATAGTCTGTGATCAGACTATACAATCTAGGAAATCAACCCATTCTAGATTTATAACTCTTGAATCACAAGACCTACTTTCAACATCTCTGGCGCCCATCCGCGTCCTTTGAGACTCACACATCATAGATTTAACCGTAATTTAATAGGCTGTCTAATCCCAGATGTCTAATGAAATACATTATTGTCTAAAGAGTCAATCCACGATATATTCTTATTTTTGGATTGTTAATTTTTGGCAGTATCTAAAAATTCATTCTGATTATATATGATTAACTTTAAGCACTATACTCTACTCATTGTCGTCGAATAATTTTACAATTATATAAATATTTATATATATATATATATATATATATAATATAATATATATATATATAATTAAATATTATAATATTATTATATAATATATATATATATATTGATATAATATATATATATATATAATATTTCATTTTAATTATATATATATCTATAAATATTAAACATATATATATTACTATATATATAATATATATAGTTATCTATATATATACATATATTAAATATATATATATAATATTATATAAATATATATATATAACTCTCTCTCTTTT
>JABUQX010071224.1:0-7500 GCA_015478945.1 Trachelipus rathkii
CGTTATTACTTCGTTCGTTATCGGTGGGTGTTTAGCCGTTTTCACATTATCGTGAAACGCTTTCGCGTTTTCGTGCGCCGCTTCAATATATATATATATATATATATATATGTCGTAATATGATAAATGTATGGCACACGATCATTAGTGTATAGTGTTCCGGCCCACGTACCCCCGACCCGTGAGATGCTTGAAAAAATAAAACAAAAAAAGAACTACATCTTTCAACTATCAAACTCGGGGGGGGGGGGAAATAGTAAGATTTAATTTTGTTATAAATATTTAAATTAGGAGGCCCCTTAACTTTTTTCAGAGTCATTTTGAGTGGTTCTTTTTTGTTTTCTTTAATTACAGCTCATTTCCTATATTTCGTGTAAGTTTCGTGAAAATCGGTTGATGTCGTTTTTTTTTTTTATAATTTCCTTCATAGACTAATGTTATTATATAAACGTGAAATTATGCGACCTCATAACTTTTTTCAGGGTCATTTCCTCATGGTTCATTTTTTGTTTTTGTTCGGTCGAATTCATTTCAAGAATTTCATGTAAGTTTTGTTAAAATCGGCTGGGACCGTGTAAATTAGGATATATATATATATATATATATATATATATATATATACTATATATATATATATATATATATATATATATATATATATATATATATATATATATATATATATATATATATATATATCCGATCTCTCGTTCCGTGTGGCCATTAAGTAACTTTGTCCATATATATTTTAAACATTTACATGACCTTATATATATATATATATATATATATATATATATATATATATATATATATAATATATATATATATGTATATATAATATATGTATATATATATATATATATATATATAAATATATAATATATATATATGTCTAATATATTAATAATAATATAATATATATAAATAATAATATATAAATATATATAATATATATATATATAAATAATATATATATGTATATATATATAATATATATATATATAAATATATATAATAATAATAATAATATATATATATATATATATATATATATAATAATATATATATATATAATATGTATATATATATATATATATATAATAATAATATATATATATATATATATATATATATATTATATAATATAATAATAATAATAATAATAATAATAATAATATATAATATTGTATAATATAATAATAATAATATATATATATATATATATATATATATATATAATAATAATAATAATATATAATAATATATATATAATATAATATAATAATAATAATAATAATATGTATATATATATATATAATATATATATTATATATAGTCAGCGTCTGTTATAGCCGTCATATGTATCTTAAAAACTATTAATGCTACAGTAAACGGAATACATTGCTGGAGATCACAATTCCAAAGTAGGCCCTGAGCTGAAAAAAAAAAAAAAAAAAAAAATTATATCTCCAAAACTACAATAGCTTCAGCGAAAAGGAATACATTTTTGGGATCCTGGTAAAATTCACATAAGAAAATGTAAAAAAATTAAAAAAAAAAATTATTGTTAATAGTATAAGTAATATGATTAGAAGGCCTATTTGAGACCTTTTATTGGTTTATCGTTAAAATAAATGGGCTTTATTAAGTTTTCCTTCAACCAAATTCCGCTCCTGATCGTTCAGTGTTGAGATACCAGGCTTCGAGGGCCGAGGGTCCAGTGTTCGAAGGTCTAGACCACTTCTTATTAGTGCTGGGCCAAGGAGTTACCATATTTACCTGGTGTGAAAATCTACCATATCCTATTGTAAACAAATTTATGCTACCTAATAAATTTAATAGAAAGTCTATTTATTTTAACGATAAACCAATAAAGGTCTCTAAATAGGCCTTCTAATCATATTACTATAATTATTAACAATAAATTTTTTTTTTTTAATTTTTTTTACATTTTCTTATGTGAAATTTTACCAGGATTCCAAAAATTTAATTCCTTTTCGCTGTAACTATTGTAGTTTTGAGATATATATATATATTTTTTTTTTTTTTTTCAGTTTCAGGGCCTACTTTGGACCAGGATTCCCAACAATGTATTCCGTTTTACTGTAGCATTATTAGTTTTTAAGATACATATGACAAGATAGCTATAACAGACTAGCCTATATATATATTTATATATATATATATATATATATATATATATATATATATATATATTTATCTATACATATATAAACAATACTCTTTATATATATCTATATATATATAACTATATATATATATATATATATATATATATTACTCTGCATGCTGTAAACAAAGCTCTTGTAAGCTATACATGTCTGACCTCGTACAAATACGTCTTTTGAATCTAATAATTATTTTTTTTTCCTTTATTTATAAATATATATATATATTTTATTTATCTCCATACTATTATCATTTTTGTAGTTATTTTATTATTATTATTACGATATAAAACAGTGTCATCATTATAACAGTTAATTCCACAGACAAATACCGTTATTCACTAACCAACCAACCAACCCTCTGCCAACCAATCATCCGTCGTCAATTTTCCAGTTAGGTTTTTCTTGCGGTAAAATAATTTTTTTTTCTTCTCTCTCTCTCTTGCCTCGCGGCAACATTTTCTTTCATAAAAGTAATTTCAAGGGAGACGTGTATATAGACTATTATAAAATTGAATTAATATTATAAATATTTTTATTACAGGGGGGGGTTTGCTTTATAATAGGGGTGGGGGAGGGGGGGGGTTTGGTGTAAAAGCAATTGCCTATAAATTGAACAAAATCGGTTCATCTGGAAAGGATGTCAAGGTTTTAAAAGCGAAAATAAGACTCTGTTAAAATAAAAAAAAAAAGGATTCAAAATAAAAACACAATAAAGGGTCAATGAACGGTTAAAACTAAGTAAGCGAACAAACAAACAAACACACACGGGTAATATGTATATAAATAAATAAATTTGTAAAAAAATAAATAATGAAACTCACTATCAACATGGAATTGTCTACTTTTATATATATATATATATATATATATATATATATATATATATATATATAATAATAATATATAATAATAATATAGTAATATTATAATCTTAATATAATAATAATATATATGTATATATAATATATATATATATATATTTTATGTAATAATAATAATAATAATAATAATATATATAATATATAATATAATATATATATATATAATAATAATAATAATAATATATATATATATAATAATAATAATATATATATGTATAATATAAATATATATATCTTTATATATCTATATAATATAATATAATAATATATATATATACTGCTAAATATAATAATAATAATAATAATAATAATAATAATATAATAATAATAATAATAATAATATAATAATATATGTAATAATAATAATATATGTAATAATATATATAATAATATATATATATAAAGTCACTAACATAAATGTATATATGTAAAATATATATAATAATAATATATATATAATAAAAATAATAATAATAATATATGTATATAATAATATATATGCTGCTATATACTTTCTGCTATATGCTATATATATATATATACATATATATATATTTCATATATATATTTCATTTCATTCTCACGTAATATATATATATATATATATATATATATATATATATATATATATATATATATATATATATATATATATATATATATATATATATATATATATATATATATATATATATATATATATATATATATATAATACTTAGTGGTCTATTTTTGGGCGTATGAAAGCGAATTTAGTTCATAAGATCCACTTTTTAATCTGCTTTCATTTAATGCGCCCTTGAATTTCATTCGCGCCTTCTTCACCCACACACACACACGCATACTTACATATACAACACACACACATACATAAACGTACACTAAATAAACAAATGCATAGGTGTGATCCTAAAGAAGAATATGTGTATTACGACGAACTTGAAAAATATATAGAGACCTTCCTTAACCTAACCTGTGCTAAAAATTGATTCTCATTTTCAAAAATGTTATGTATTTATTAAATATGTTTCTTATATTCATGGAGGTTGTAGGGCAAACGAGAGTTTATGGGGGTTCAAACCTCCACACAATTTCATTAACTTTAAAAATATATGATAAAGGTTTTTTATGTAAGAAAATGCAGAGAAAGCTCAAAAATCCTGGTTTTGCCTAAATAATAATAATAATAATAATAATAATAATAATAATAATAATAATAATAATAATAATAATAATAATAATATAATAATAATAATAATAATAATAATAATAATAATAATAATAATAATAATAATAATAATAATAATAATAATAATAATAATAATAATAATAATAATAATAATAATAATAATAATAATAATAATAATAATAATAAAAATAATAACCTCAGGAAAAATGGCTACTTATATGTCTTAATAATATATTCCCATCCAAACCAAATAGAGTATATCCGCATTTAAAGATATGAACTTTGAAACATTGAAAGTATAGAGACAGTAAGAACTTAAGAAGCCATATGGGGCTATCGAGACTGCCCCAGTCAACTAGAGTAAATAGGTCCAATCGCACAGCATGCTTATGCAAAACCCACACAGTACCCTAGGGATTGTCAATATCATACATAGTATACATTAACAAGACTACTACCCAAAGCAAAAACTATATTAAAGCTAAATTACATGCTGAAAACACTACAAGTTTAATAAGTTTCTCATAACTACAATAAGCAGTTTTACCTTAATAACTAACTAAAAACCCGCCAATTTGACTTTATCAAAATATACTACATGATGTCCAAACCATCCACATCTTTTCTAAATGTTGCAAGGAAGTCACACTCAAAAATCTCCTGCGGCAAGCCATTCCAAAAATAAACAACCATATTACTGAACGAATGTTTTCTTACATCAAGATGGCAGGCTATCTTCTTAATTTTCTTATCGTGTCTTCTTGTCTCCCCATCCGTGGTTTACTACAAAGAATTTATTAAATAAGAGGACCAAATTTTTGCCCAATACTTTAATACTGGCCTAATATAGCTAGTAGCTATATAGCTTACTTATAACTCTTTTGCTCTTGTAAAGAACATTGCAATTTATTATACCTAGCATCTTATTAGCTATAATCTTTGCTTCCAAACAATGATTAGCTACTTTCAAATTACTACTTATAATCATAGCTAAATCTTTTTCTTGGTTCACAGACTCTAGCGAATCCCCATTCAAATCGGAGGTAAAACTTTTATTTGAGTAACTTAGGTGAAGAACCTTACAGTTTTTACTATTAAAATTCATTTGCCATTTATCTGCCCTCCCAAGAATTTTGAATCTTTATACACCCATCACTATTCTTTACTGAGGTAGCCGCTTTATTATCATCTGCGAACTTAGAAACATTACATTTAAGTCCCTGGTCTAAATCATATATATATATATATATATATATATATATATATATATATATATATATATATATATATATATATATATATATATATATAATAAATAATATATATATGTTTATATATATAAATAATAATAATAATAATATATATATAATATATATATATATATATATATATATATATATATATATATATATATATATATATATATAAAATATATATGTATATATATCTATATATATATATATATAATAACAACAAAAATATATATCATATATATATATATATATATAATATATATATATTGTAATACTAATATCAAATATGTAATATATATATATATATATATATATATAATATATATATATATATATGTATATATATATATATCTATATATATATATATATATATATATAAATATATATAAAAGGAACAATAGTGCCCCCAGCACTGAACCTTGTGGGACACCACTCTTCACTATTTCACATGATGACTTATTGCCATTTAGTAGTATACCGCCTACTATTCCACAACCACTCTTTAATCCACCCATGTATCACTCCACCTATACCACATATCGATCACCCTTCCATCAGCCTTATGTGGGGAACCTTATCAAAGGTTTTGCTGAAGTCTGAATATATAATATCAACTGGATCTCCACGGTCAATGCAGTCAGTAATGTATTCCATAAATGCTAAAAGGTTTGTCTGACATGGTCTGCCCTTTCTCAAACCATGCTGGGAGTCATGCAATATCTTATTATCCAAATATTTCTCTATATAACCTTCCAGTAACTTTTCCAAAACCTTTATAACCAGAGATGTTAAGCTAACTGGTTTATAGTTTCCCAAACCTTCCTTACTACCTTTATTTTAAATAAGCACATGTTTTTCTCCAGTCCTCTGGTACCTCACAAAATGTTATAGACCGTTTAAAAATCAAAGACAATGTCTTACCAATGTTGATAGTACCCTCCTTCAGAATTTTATCCTTTATAGTTTTTATTTATCGTACCACATCCGCAAGTCATTATATATATATATATATATATATATATATATATATATATATATATATATATATATATATATATATATATATATATATATATATATATATATATATATATATATATATATATATATATATATATATATATATATAGGCGCCTAAGGTTTTGAAGGATGTTACATAAAAAGACATGATATCGTGTGTAAATTAAAGTTTCAAAAATTCCTTTAAGTCAATGAAAGTGTAACTTTAATAAAATATATAAAAAAGAACAATAATTTTGATATAGTAATCACCTTTAAGAGTTCAATTATTTCTTCATTACTTAGATAAAAATTGTATTTGCTTCTTAACTTCGCACGCCTTTTTCTTCTTCTGTCTGAGATTGCCTTGTGAGAACGCTTTAAAAAAAACAGTTTAACTTTATGTGTGTGTATGGATAAATGGCATTAACGTGTATGTTATGCCTGCCCATCAACACAGATGCAAATCCTATTAATTTTGTTATTTATCTTGAATGTCAATGACCGCCATCGGTACGACAAGTGATATAAAAACATGAGGAAATGATGAAATATATATGTATATATATATATATAACCTTAATATATATATATATATATATATATATATATATATATATATATATATATATATATATATATATATATATATAATATATATAATATATATATATATATATATATATATATATTTATATATATATATATATATATATAATATATATATATATATATATATATATATATATATATATATATATATATATGAAAATATATATATATATAATAATATATATATATATATATATATTGGAAGTCAATCGGACATCCGTATGAACAAGACTAAAATTTGCGTATTTACGGAGAACATTCTCAACTGTGAAGCACAGTATTCAAGTAAGCGGTGTTTAAAATATAGCATCCATCATATATATATATATATATATATATATATATATATATATATATATATATAATATAT
>JABUQX010071224.1:12500-22611 GCA_015478945.1 Trachelipus rathkii
TTGAGCTTTTTTGAGTCCAAACCTTTAGTCTTTCCAATGGTCATTTTTGGCCACGGTATTTTTCGGCAACCCTAATTTTTGGCAACCCAATTTTTTGGCAACCCTGATTTTTAGCACCCTTCGAAGAAGGGTTTAAGCGCCAAACGTTGCGTAGCCCGTTGTACGTATTGCTCCCTATTTACCCCTAATTTTTTCGACCATGGGTTCAAATTTTTTGCCACGGTAATTCTTTTGATCTCTGCTTAGGGGGTTAAGCCCTATTTTTTGACTGTCTTAACCTTTTTGTCCTTCCCTTTGCTCCAAAGCTTGACAGAACAACCATCGGGTCAATTTTTGACCACTGTTAATTTTTTTGTCCTTTCATCATGGGGTCGGCATATTTTGTAACCCAACGTGTATATTTACTTGTCCTTACCTTTAAGGGGTTAGCCCTTTTTTGTGTCTTAACCTTGTTTGCCAGTATTTAATGTCCCTTGACTTCGCCATATACCATGGGGTCCAATTTTGGCCACGCCAGAATCTTCTGGCGCACGTCGTGACCGATCTGCGATGGTCGTCACATATTTCGTTCCTAATTTGAACGATGTTTGGATCTATCCTAACTTGAAGCACCTACACACACACACACAACACACACACACACACACCACACACAAACAACACACACACACCATCACACACACACTTATTACACACATATCACTATGACACTTTACACAAATTTCACTATGAAACTTACATTTACCCATTAAACACTTACATTTACACTTATTCACACGTACAAATAACACACGACCAACCTTTGGTCTTTTTTCCATGGGTCAATTTTGGACCCACGGTAATTTTTTGTCCTTCTTTTAGGACTTAGCCTTTTTTGATGTCTTAACCTTGTTTGACCATATTTTCAGCCTTGAACCTGCCATATACCATGGGTCAAATTATTGACCCACGCTAACTTGATGGCTTTGATGGTTCCAATCAACCGTTAAGAAGTACCTAGGGATGTCTATTAGTGTTCTATGAGTATTGATGAGTGCCAGGTGAGTGCCAGGTGAGGGCCAAGTGAGCCAATGAGTGCAATGAGTGCCAAGTGAGTGCAATGAGTGCCAAGTGAGTGCCACATAGTGCCAAGTAAGTGCCACATAGTGCCAACTAGTGCCACTTTTTTAAGCCTTTTCTAGCCTCCCTGACCAGAATAGCCCTAATATGGGTGTCTACCCTAAAGGAATAGGTATCGAGGAACCGGATGGTGTTACAATTACAATCTCTAGAATGTCTTCCTACTACGAGTTTAGTATTTTTTATAACACTTATAGCATGACAGATATATATCTAAGAGTTACACAGTTGAGACAGTGACCGCAAACGTTTTCGGTCCGAGTCCGAGTCCGCAGGTGACCCCCGCCGCGAAAACGCCGCGGTGCGTCCCGCAGGCGCAATATTTCCCGCCGCGCAGGCGCAATATTTCAGCGTAACCGCCGCCCGCGTGCGTCCGCAGACGCAAAATTCCCGCGTTTGAAACGAAAAATATGATATCAATGTAAACTATTCAGAAGAATTTCGTTTCAAATATACTATGAGTCCTTCATTTTTAACTCAATGGAACACAAATTTTATCAAAACATATCCTTTACATGCCTGAAAGCAGAAATCAGAAAATAGAAATAGAGTTTTCAATTACATAGCAACAAGGGAATTAGTATTCTTTTGTTTTACTGCTTTAACTGCTTTAACTCTCTGGCCTTTACTGCTTTAACTCATATACTTACATACTTAAGAGTCACATCAAAATCAATAGAGGTGTTATTACCTACACCTAGGGGATTAGTATGCTTTTGTTTTAACTCATTTTACTGCTTTAATCATGTTTTACTGCTTTTAAACTCATGTTTTACTGTTTAACTCACATGTTTTGGCCTTATTTTTAATTATATTACCCTTTATTTAATTTTCTATTTTAATTAATACTTTAATAACTTTTATACATCATTAGTTTTTAATGTAAGAATAAAACACACAGAGTTTGTTATAATAAACATTTTATTTTAATAAAATTGTCAAAGAAATTTTATTAACAACATGTACTTTACTGCTTTTTAACAGCTTTAATTTATCTCAATTAGTTCATTTCACGTTACGAGTAATGGATGTGGTAAGAAATTTCGTTCCGAAAGTCCGCTACATGTCTTGGTAAGCTGGTCAGACAGGCTGTGGTAAACTTTCTTATTATTAAAATATTTTAAAAAGGAAATGGAGATTTTTGAACAGCACTGTAAAAATAATATGGTGTTATAATGTTTTATCAGGAAAAATTTAAAGAATATTACAGATGTTATTCATTTCACGAAGGCCATATACGATTTTAGGTCGCTGACATTACATTGACCAAAAAATTAATTGTATTAGTGATTTAATGCACAAATTGAATTTGTGAAATAGCAGAAGCGTTCACAGTTTATTCTCACAATCTAAATATCTCTGTGTTTTCATAACAGAATTTTTTCATCAAAGCAAGCATATGCCGAAGTGTTTCTTTAAAACACACAGTATTTACTGTTGTTTGGCCAGAGAAGAGACATGAGTCAAATTAATGTATTGGCAACTCAAATGTTTCCCCTTCAAAAGAAAGAGTTCTTAAAGTATATAAAGAGGTTACTTCGATCCCCCACGGTTATTTGATGTGTGAACTTCCACCCAAAAACACGCACGAGTGCTGCTCCGTACAACATTCCTTGCCCTATGAGATAGAACTGTACTACACATACCTTGATTAATGAGTGCTCTAGTTTAAAGTATTTTACCTCTTATAAAAAATTTAAAAAGTTGAAACCATCTGAAAAAAACAAATTAGTGAGGATGAGAAATTCATCCATTGTGTATGTGAGTCTGCTTAAATCTTATAAAAGAAATGTTTCCTTTAAACAGGCCTCAGAAGGTAAAGCTACGTCGTTATAGAAACTATCATTTAAAAACTCTCCCTCAACATTGAAAAATTTGGAAAAAATAAAAAGAAGTTAACTACAGAGAGGAGGAGGAGTATTCCTGCATTTAACTCTTCTCCGTTATAGCTCTACTGAACTAAATGGTTGTCCCCATAATGAACGAAGGGTTGCTGTACTTTCCATATAATTGAGTATGAGAAAGGAAGTATATAAATATCAGCATTTGTACAGAATTCCAGTTCCTCAGAATTCATCAGTCACAACCTAATATGCCAGTTTATTGCTGCACAACTGTGCAAAATCCACATCAAGTTTCATCATTCACAGCCCCATACACGCAAATAATTAAAGCCCAGCATTGACATTACAACCTCTTTCACATCAGCAGCAACAGTCGCACCAACAGAATCCTTATAATTGGTGAAGACTCTTATCTTTTCAGAGCAGCCTCTACCCTAGCTATATGATCCTAAGTTGAACAGATAAATCCAAATATGAGAAAGAAGTGTACAGGATATTAAATTCAGACGTTAACAATCCATGAGAAACGCCTCTTATACAGGAATGCCATAACCAATAAATTGATAGATCTTAAAGACTTGCATCTACATCCATCCCTACGTATTTCCGCTAACCCGAGTAATGTAGATATTCCCTTTAATAACTGTTAATACTTGAAGTGAAAAATGAAGATAAATTTCAAAAATATCCTAGAGGAGAGCTTCCCTATTAGAGTGCGTAGAATCAGGAATAGCTTTCATATAATATTTTAAAAGCGCATATTAACTTCTGAATGAAGCAGGGCAGATGGTAATTGATGATGAAATAGTTAAAGGATCAAATATTGTGGACTTGATGGCTGATCTCACGTAACTAGAAGAAAGGCCCTGTAAAAGAATGGAATGATATCAAACAAGAACTTCAAGACTAATTAATGATTCCAGAATTTAACATCTTAAATACAACTCATCATCATCATCATCATCATCATCATCATCATCATCAACAGAGTATAAATTTGCCCTTTCATAATAATGTACTTTAAAATGATTGGAATATTATATTACATGTAGTTTTGTAATTAAATTTCGTAATATCATTAATTTCTATTTAAACTTGATAATATTAAAAAAATTAATTTTTTTTTTAAAGAATATAATATCGCGCTAGATGCACTTAAAAATAATGATTAAAAATAAACCATTTATATATAATAATTTATAATAATTATTAATTATAATAATTTATATATAATATATATATATATATATTATATATATATTATATAGTTATTATTATATATATATATATATATATATATATATATATATATATATACTTATATAAGCTTACACGTGTGTCAGTAGACAACATGGGAGGCGAAGGAGGTAGTTGATAAGTATTACTTCAATCTGAGGGAGCCAAATAGTTTTTGGGGGTTTCACTAGGTTTGCTTTAAGGTCCTAATATGAAAAAAAGAGTTAAAAGCATATTTGGAGGGTGAAGAGGCATTTACTCTACACATAAACCTATAAGAAAAAAATTTCCTACACGGGAAACCATATCTCCGCAGCTCGATAGCATATGCGCAATTAGATTTAGTGAAATGAATAAATCCAGCTCTTATAATGAAGGTTTTCAAATATAATAATTTTAACAATGACGTATACTCTAGATACTTGTGGTTGAGGGCAATAAAAGATAAAAGATCAGCTAACAGTCGCCGATGCTGTACATTGAATTATAGAGGACCGAGCGGAGAACACCTAATAATTTTGGGACAGATTCAGCGAATGGAATTAAGGGGCGAGAGTTTCAGGAGATGCTCTGGGAGTATGGTATGAGCTATTACAATACATTTTCCGTATAACAAAAGCGGCAATAGTTGAAAGAGTCAACGTACTATTAAAGAACAGCATCATAAGGGATATTTATCTATAGATACTTTTAAAACATATATTGATCATCCTGGACGACAATCGACGCACATCTCCATACTTTATCACAGCAGCTTTACCATAGAACTATACAAGTCCATCCTTTAGAGATGTTCAAAAACTAGAGGACGTATGGCGCATATGGGTAAAAAGAAACAAAATAAAGATAATGTCAGGAATAAAGGTAAAACGGATTATGTTAAGAAGTGTTCCTCGAACAGAGAAAGGTTTAGAAAAGGATATGAATCCGGTTGGACTACGGAAGTTTTTAATAGTCCACAATCCGACCATTCAGTCGTGATAGTTTAAAGTTTATATTATCCTCTGGAAGATTTAAATGGTGAAAAAATTAAAGGCGGATTTATAAACAGGAAATACAAAAAGTAAGGTTCAATCTTGTAACTCATGAATATAAATGAAAAAATATTAGCCTTACGAGAGGTAAAGGAAAAATAAGCAGTTACTTGTGAAATGGAGGGGATATCTGCCAAGTTTAATACTTATATAAAAAGCAAGTGAAGTTAAGAAGTCATTAATCAGTTGATTCATTAATAAAATGGAGAGTGGGTAGATCACTTCTTATATAACTCTGCCTTCTTCAGCCTCCTTGGATTTACATCCCGATAATAAACTCTCGGATTTTACAGAACTGTGCTATTCCTATACAGCTTGAAAGAAGAGGCATACGAAGTAGATTATTGGGAAATGATATTAAATACGGAAATAGAAAATTTACCTCACAATCTAATTCTGGGTGGGGGTGTACAGAAGTGTAGATGTGTTGAAACTATATTTACAATGGAAGATACTCGGTGTATCTGAAAAGGACTCACAATTGCCAAAAAGATAATACGGACAAATTTGCTACAAAGAATATTTCTTTGAAGAATTTACTTTGGCGGAGGTCATATATTTTAAATCGGTGCCTGCTATTTTTAGTCATTTAAACGTTCTTCTTTGATACGAGTATTATGTGTAAGGATTTGGTATACAAACAGAAATGGCCGTACCTATGAAGATAAAGTAATAATATCTTTAGGATCAAAAGTAAATGTAAGACCTACGAGACCGGACATGTTTTTTCTCGAACGATTACCAATTGGCAGCGTAAACATATTCGTAGACGTGATGCTGAGTTGGATATATTTCTTCATGATATCCCTACTATGTTGAAGAGGGTTATACCATCTGTGGAGAATAACCGCATGACTCCACATGAACTAAAAGATGAAGCAGAGAGTACTGCATTATACATGTACACCATCCGAGATGCTCAATCATCAGGTATGGCTTATGTATACAATATAATTGATCATCAATATGTGGGTAATACTAGCTCCTTAATTAAGAGTAGTATATTTTCCAAAAGAGAGTAAAGTTATAACATTCCCTAATGTTCCTTATCTACCTCTGAATAGATCAAATTTTTGCTTTGTACGACTGCATATAAAGGATGTAGAAGAAATCCTTTTCCCTTTACATACGGAGCATTGTAATGCAAAGTTCATATTAGAAGAAACAGATGCGTAATTAGTAATGGAATATATAGAGGTGTTGTCAGATAGTATTGGTTTTTCAATTCATTAAATTCTCACAGTGTAAAGATAGTATACGAAAGACACTCCTGTAATAATGGACGAAGAAAGGGTATTCAGGGAAACAAAAATGCAGAGGGGGGTTATGTGCCTTGGGTGGATTTTTTTTGCCGGCTATGGAGAGTGCAAGGCTTACCTCAGGAAAGGCGGGGAACTATATAGGTTAAGAAAAGCTATAAGAAAGGTTTGCATCTTATTCAAGATATTGCTGCGAAATAATCTCGTACAGCATTAAAAAGACGTAATGCCGATGTTTTCAGATGAGATGTTGGATGATGTTAGCGTAAATAAGAAACGTAAAATGTCAGGACTAAGGTCGAGGGATGCAAGAAGATTGTATAAAGAAAAGACTAACGGAACAAACTCTTAAAGAAAAAATGTAATTGGATGTTATTTTGCTATTAATTACTAACTGATAACTTTTTATACGATGTGTATATAAGTAAGGTTTTCATGAAATGTTCATTATACGTCCAGAGCTCGCACACATGCAAGATGCATTTGCTTCATCCTTCTAGTCCTGAATGTTGTAAGAGTGAATTGGTCTCTTCTCATGAAGTCCCTACACAGATTAGCGTTAGCGAGTCCAACTTTATCATTATTAATCCTCTGCATTCAATTAACAATACAGATGTTCCTCTAGAGTTCAATATTCCAGGCACTTCTGATCAATACATAGACCCCTCTAATGTGTTTTTAAATATAAACGAAATTGACAAAACCTGATGGTACAGAACTTCCTTCGGTGATGACCACATAGTATATACAGAATCAAATTTCCTGTATACATGTTTTCACCCAGGTTTGAAGTCTATTCTTAACGGAACTTCCTAAGGTGCATCAGGGCTTAATTATCCTTATAGAAACTATATATAACAATTTGTTAAATTATTCAGAAGATGCTAACAATCTCATCATGTGATGTGTATAGGTCAAAGATGAAGCTGCACATATAGATAAAGCAGCTAAAGTCATAAATAATACTTATGAATTTTACGGTCGATTAATGGGAGATTTTCTCTCAAGAAAGACTCATTCTAACATCTGTAGATACTAGAATCATTTTATTACGGTCAAATCCTAAATTTGTTGCTCTTAAAATAAAAGTAAACTACTACTATGTATGGTATGGGATTAGTTTTGCTTTTCAAACTGTTGGACGGTTTCTCTATGTCAGTAAAGTGAAATTATCACACATGGCGTCATTTGGAAATTGAAAATTCGCTTTTGAATACTACCAAGCAAAGTACCCTATTAAGAGAGTTGAAACCAGATATTTATTTCACTCAGGATTATCGAGTATTAATATCCCTAACATTGTGAACGAAATTTACCACAGCAAAGGTAATAATAGGGTTGTGGACATGAAGCCTTTCTCCGTGTGAACTATTAAAAAGTCCACCCTATACAATTCACAAACCTTTAAGGCCTTAGAGGTATCAAGTTTACATGTTGAATGGAAACATCTGGTGAATTCGCTTACGTAGTGCTGGACGTGATTATGACACTGTTTACGAACGGAGACCTTATTCTTCTCTGTTACTCGACCTTTTTTAACGAGACTTATAGCCAAATACTGTATCATGTAATGATAGTGGGACAGGATTTAAATCTTGAAGAATAGCAAGAATAGTAAATTTTATACGCTATGATCTTATGCAGAACCTTTCAGCTTTGTAACGGCCTATCATTTAAACATTTTGAGCAAAGGTGTACCCTAGGACTAAGTCTCTCTTTTGGATCGAGTCTACAATCACCCATCACTGTAGTGGCCTATCTTGAGCATCCTCAACTCATTGAAATTGACAGAGTACGCAACGTACTTTTGAATTATTAAAGATGAATGAGGAGGAAATAAAATCGGTGTTTAAAAATGAACCTCGCTTTTTAGGAGTGTTTGCTATTAACGAAATAAACTCTGTAAAGTTGGAGAAGAATACCTGCCTCATATTCAATACATTGCCTAGTCACACATCACCTCAACAGGACATTGGATTTTCGTTTATAGAGAAAAAAAACGATACTGTTCACATAATTGATTCTTTTGAACTTAAAATTTATATTGAATAATCATTATATTACTTATTTTTAGAAATATATATATATAAGCTGTGTAAAAACTATGTTTTACCCTGTAAGCCTTTAATATTCCAATTTATGTGGAGTCTATTTATTTATTTATCTATATGTTTTTAAATAATGTATGTTTTATACTTTGTAAATATATTTGATGCTAAATTTGTATGTTCAATGCATAGGCGAGTTTCTAGATTATGACCTTACTGGCTATCGAATATGCCTACACGGCGATTTTTACTTCCCTTAAACTTCGTATATACATAAAAGGTTTATAAAATGTTCGTACAATTTATTTAAAATAAATGTTTATATAACAAACTCTGTGTGTTTTTATTCTTTCATTACAAATTAAAAATAAAAAAGTATTAAAACAAATAAAATAGAAAATAATAATAAAAGAATAAAAAAAATTAACTAAAATACAAAATATGTGAGTTAAGCAGTAAAACATGAGTTTAAAGCAGTAAAACATTGAGTTAAAGCAGTAAAGCATAAAACAAAAGCATACTAATCCCTAGGTGTTAGGTCACACTTCTATTGATTTACTGATTTAACTGTTTAAGGTATGTAATGTATTGAGTTAAAGCAGTAAAGCAGACAGAGTAAAGCAGTAAAGCATGTTAAAACAAAAAGCATACTAATCCCTATGGTGTTAGGGTTAACACCTCTATTGATTTACTGATTTACTGCTTTAAGGTATGTAAAGGTTATATATGTTTTTAATCAAATTTCGTACAATTTTAGTAAAAATGAATGACTCATTATATATATTTTGAAAAGAAATTCTTTGATAGTTTACATTGATATCATATTTTCGTTCACCGGCGGGAATTTATTTGCGTCCTGCGGACAGCACGCGGCGGGGTTACGCTGAAAATTTGCGCCCTGCGGGCGCACGCGGCGGGGGTTTCGCGACGGTGTTTCACCTGCGGACTCGACTGGACTCGGAAACGTTTGGCGGTCACTGTCTATATCTGTAACTCTTTAGCATTATTCTTTGTCAATGCTATAAGGTGGTTATAAATACTCAAACTCGTAGTTAGGGAAGCATTTAGCCGATTGTAATGTCACCATTCGGTTCTCATACCTTATTACCTAGGGGTAGACACCATATTTATTAGGCTTATTCTAGGCTCAGGGGGGCTGAAAAGGCTTGAAAATGTGGCAATTCTTGCCCCGGTCGGTCCCTACTTGGCACTATGTGGCACTACACTTGGCACTCATTTGGCATCATTTGCCTCATACTGGCACTCAGTTGGCACCACCTGGCACTCATCCTGGCACTCATCTAATACTATAGAACACTATAGAACATCCCTAGGTTCTTACGGTGATTGGGAACCATCCAAGCCATCAAGTTAGCGTGGGTCAAAATCGACCCATGGTATATGGCAGGGTCAAGGCTGAATTATGGTCAAACAAGTTAAAGACATAAAAAAGGGCTAAGTCCCTAAAAAGGAAGGAAACAAAAAATTTACCGTGGGTCAACAATTGACCATGGAAGCCAAAGGGTTGGTCGGGTGTTTGTACGTGTGAATAAGTGTAATGTAAGTGGTAA
>JABUQX010071225.1:0-5000 GCA_015478945.1 Trachelipus rathkii
TATATATATATATATATATATATATATATATATATATGAGTATATATATATATATATATATATATATATATACCAAATTTATCAGCTATTCGTGCGCAAAAAAAAAGCAGTTATATATGAAGTACATAAAAATAAATATATTTATTATTCGATAATATCTTTATGAAAAGTAAATAAAGAAAATAAATAAATTAAATAAGTAAAAATATTACTATATAATGATTCAGCCAAATAAAATATATATATATATAGTATATAAGTATATATATATATATATATATATATATATATATATATATATATATATATATATATATATATATATATATATATATATATATATATATATATATATATACAGTTATGCGTAACTATTTCATAGTCCCCCTGCCACAAAGGGAAATGTATATATATATATATATATATATATATATATATATATATATATAGGTATATATATATATATATATATATATATATATATATATATATATATATATATATATATGGTTCATGTGAATTGAATGTCCCGCGTTTTTTTATTGGAGAAATTTGATATTTGCATAAAAAAGTAATGACATTTTTGGAAAGAGTATGTAAAAATGAGTATAAATGTTCTTTAAAAGGGAAAAAACATGTATTAAAAGACTTTTCACTTTTTTGTACAAAAATTTAATCAAATTCTCAAAAACATCTTTTTACATTCTGCTTCCAAATGTATTATTACTATTTTTACTTAAATATCTAATTTCCCCCTCCCCTCCTCTAAAAAATAAGTATATATCTAGTTTATAGAGATATATATATATATATATATATATATATATATATATATATATAGAGAGTAGTATATATATATATATATATATATATATATATATATATATATATATATATATATATATATATAACAGCATATATATATATATAAGAAATTATAGAATAAGAATGTTAACTTACCAAAATTCGTGAATATCTGTTCTCGGCTTGTCAAAATATTCGAAAGGATGAATGCTTTATAGTTTACCAAAACGTTTTTGGCTCATTGCCATGAATTTATTAACCACTTCTTTCAGATCAAGAGTACGACATGTTTCATTTTCAATGCTTAATAAAGCCAATGCACTTAGCCTTGTTTGTGTCATATTGTTCCTTAAAAAAGTTTTTATTAACTTGAGCTTTGAAAACGACCTTTCAGCTGTTGCAGATGTTACTGGTAACGTCAAATACAACTGAACTGCTGTACACAAGTCTGGTAAGCTACTTGCTAAGCAGCTGTTTTCTACGAATAAAAAGTTTGCTAAATCTTTAATAGTTACCATATTTTTCATTTTCACTTCTGTAGTCATTAATGCTTTGAAGGTGATTAATTGTTCATAAACCGAAAGATAAATCTAAATCGTATTTTTCTACCAATTTTGTAGCCTTTTCTTGCAACTTTTCATTTCGTAGCTCTGCTATTGCTGCAGGAGCAAGAAATGAAAATAACTCATTAACATTGTTCATGCTAATGAAACGAGTAGTTATCTGTTCATTTAATATATCAAGAGATTTATTGAAAACCCTTATTCTAAAGGCTTTCAATGGGTCTTCAATTCTTTCATAAGATAAAAGCTCATCAAAAAACTTTTTAATCTGTATTTGACGTCTGGAAGTAATTTTTACTTCAATGTTCCAATAATGTGCTAACTCCGTAGTTTCTCTCACTACATCTTCAAATTTGTGTCTTAGCTCACATAAGTTTGATTTTGCTTGTCCCAATAGGTAAGTTGCTTTCTGAAGATCTGTATTTGGACTTTGCAATATTTTTGAGACAGCATTGATGCTTTCCAATACTTTACTTTGAAACACAAGACAGAGAATAAACTCAAAATTTTCTAACTGCTTCCTGAGACCAAGGGCTTCGTTTCTTTCACTTGACTTCTTACTCATAAATATCACTTGAGATAAGAACTGCGAAATACTTTTGAAATTGTTTTTTATTGCTAGTAAGGAATCATACTTGGATGACCACCTAGTTGGACACAATTTCTTTAGTGTTTTTGTGATGCATTCGTTATTTGTTGAACAGCTGTTAATTCCTTGCCACCGAGCTGTACTAGAACTGAAATACACATATACTTTTTCCAGTTTGTCATAAAATTTTTGAAGAGCCATTATATCTTTTACAGAATCATTAAGAATTAAATTTAAATTATGAGCTGCACAATGAATGTATTCTGCATTTGGAACAATTTTCTATATACGAGCCTGAAGTCCTGAATATTTCCCTCGCATATTTGCTCCTCCATCATAGCCTTGACCTCTGCATTTTTCTAATTTAATGTTTTTGTTATCTAATACCTTAATTATTTGTTTGTTTTAAAAAACCCCAAAATTTCTTCAGTATTATGTTTATAAACCACAACAAAGTTGATTGGGGAGGCAACTACATTTCTAGCAGTAATTCCATTTTTTCACCCTCTGGGGAAGAGAAATATAATATTCGGAATTTTCAGCCGCCGATTAACCTATAAACAGTCACAATCTAGTATTATGTCCTCAAAACGTTGCTTGGTAGTCTCAGTGATTGTAATGTTTGAATTAATTTTTTTCAAAATTCATGTTTCTTGACATTTTTGTATCAACTTCCGAATTTTTTTTTCGAAATGACTTCATAAACCCAAATGATATAGATAGGTCCACACCCACAATAAATAAAGAATTGCTGATTTAAGTTTTGTGATCAGCGTTTTGTCCAATTTCTGAACCCACTTTTGATTCGAAATAGGTGATATTTTTTACTTCCAAAGAGAATAATGACTAAAAGGTAAAAAGTAACGTAACAGTCAATTCATATATTTCTGCTACTCATTCACTTGAATGAAATTATCAGGGCATATATGTAGTCGAGGAGAAGGCACATTTTTTATGACGCTAGAGATACTTTTGCAGCATGCACAGTTTTGATATTTGTTCCTGGAACAAATGCCAGTAATTTTTGGTGAGCAATTTTGCCCTGAGTATACAAAATACACATCTAGAAAGATGGTTCTGCTCAGAAGTTTTAGGATCTGATGTTGATCAGATGCAGAAAAAAATAAACTCTTTTTCACCTTTCAAAACAAATGTTTAAAAGTGAAATATTGTGATATTATTTTTTTATAAGGCTTTATCTCGGATCACCATCAAATTTCAGGTGCTTGGATAGTCTAGAGAGATGCATCCTTTACTAATATATATATATATATATATATATATGTATGGATAGGTGTATATATATATATATATATATATATATATAGTTAGATATATATATATATATATTATATAAGAGTTATATATATAGAATACAGTATAAGTATTATTGCATATATAAAGTGTGTAAATTATATATTTTTTTCATATCATATTTACATGAGAATGTTTGCTCTTTCGCAATTTTGGGCCTCTCATCTGTTTGCCCCGCACCGTGGGGCCTGTAATGTTAGTTCTGTATATATATATATATATATATATATATATTAGGTAGAAAAGGAAATAACTTTTCATGCGGTACGGGCTTAAACAGGATAATAGATTACCCTTTGAGAGGGAATTAACTACATTTTTTTTATATAAACTTTCTTAGGGCCATACTATGCTTGCTCATCACATACGTCAACATATATATATATATATATATATAGGTATATATATATATATATATATATATATGGTATATATATTATATATATATATATATATATATATATATATATATATATATAGTATATGAACTATTAATTCCAGAAGTTTTTCCGCTTGAATTTCAAAAAATTCATTAATACGACCCAAAATATTCTTTGGCAGAAAAGTCTTTAGTTAAAAAAAAATAAACAAAATATAAAAAAAAGTTTGCAAAATCCTTCGGAATCCACGATTCAAATGCATGCATAGCACACGAAAATTTGTCTAGGGGGGCCACCCCCCCAACCCTTCCAACCCGTGAGGAAATAATACACATTGTCACACACCCATTGGAATATAAAAAAGTTTAAAAGAAGAGTAGCACGTGAGTCATAAGATTGTGTATTATTACATGCTGAAATATGAAATTTGAAGACTACATAACTTTTTTCAGGCTCATTTCCATAGTTTTTTTTTTTAAAGTTTTTCTTTCCTTTCAATTTATTTTATACATTTCATGTAAGCTTCAAAAAATCGAAAATAAGTTTTGTTGATATTGGCTTGAGACGTTGGGATTAATAAGGGCATAGGCATATATATATATATAGTATAGCAGATATATATATATAGTTAGATATATATATATATATATATATATGTTATATATATATATATATATATATATATATATATATATATATATGGTTTATTATATCGCTTGTTACCCAGCAGATTTTTTTCAAAAAGGCTAATATGAGAAAATGATTATTAGGTGAAAGGTATTTTTTAACAAATGAAACTTAAGTAACTAGTTTTATGTAAAAAATTGTATTTTTTTAAAATAAGTATATGACTGCTGATAAGGCTGCTAATCACTCACACACACACACACACACACACACATATATATATATATATATATATATATATATATATATATATATATATATATATATATATATATATATATATATATATATCACTCATATATTCAGTGTAGCAACAGATGTAGGTACACCGCTCATTTAGGGGTAGTCCGCTAACGCACCTCCGCACCTCGAGAAAACGTAGTCCGCTAACGCTCCTCCGCACCTATTCAGACCATCAAACCTCCGCTATCGCAAGTCCGCACGTCCGCACGTCCGCACGTCCGCACGTCTCCCGCTAATAATGTGCGACTTCACAAAAGATTTTAATATTAAATACTAAATAGTATATATCCTTACAAAAAAATTATTTATAATATTATATGAAAAATTGAATGAATATTTACAAAATCTCAAGATTTTCCTCTTCCTCCTCAATGTCTTCTTCAAAGGACAAGAGATCCATATTACCTTTCAAAAAGATTA
>JABUQX010071225.1:12500-28014 GCA_015478945.1 Trachelipus rathkii
AGACCCCCATTCTGTTTCAGAATCGAATCTGAGGTAGACCCCATTCTGTTTCAGAAATAGGTAGACCCCCTTCTGTTTCAGAAACTGAGGTAGACCCCATTCTGTTTCAGAAACTGAGGTAGAAAAACAAGCAATGCAGCCTAAGTAAAATCCTCAGATACTTTGAAGCAGTCTAAGTAGCTATTCGGATGTTTGGTTTCCACAATATTGTGTTCTATAAATGAGGTCAAGGACGTTTATTTGGCCACAGGAAAGAAAACAAAGCAGACGAAATACAGAAAGTTGGGCAGGTGTTTTTGAGTCAGAAATATATATATATATATATATATAATACATTTTTAAGAGTTAAATTTCACACAAGGTTGAGGAGAAATAAAATTGGAAAGTGGCAATTGGAAGACAACTCTTTAGATGCGAAAGATGGAGCAGATTTGAATTTAGTAGAAGAATAAAGGATAGAGTTGGAAGACCAACAGAGAAGTGTTTTCATAAGAATTAGGAATGCTGTGGATGCTAAGACAAAAGATTTTCCATTTTTTTCAAAACTTTTAAAACTTTAAGCATTATAAATTCTAGTCCTACTTACAATATTATTATTATTATTATTATTATTATTATTATTATTATTATTATTATTATTATTATTATTATTATTATTATTATTATTATTATTATTATTATTATTATTATTATTATTATTATTATTAGTTGTTGTTTCTTTTGATAATATTAACAATTTTCATTTCTGTTTAATTTACGCAATAAAATTTATATGTTTACAAATAATTCAACAAGAAGACGTCCTCGAAATTTATTTACTTTTTCTATCCTTTTAAGGAATCATCCTTTATAGGAAGCTAAAAAAAATATCCTTGAATCTTTTCATGTAAACTTAGGCTTGGTTTAGCCTAGTTTATTTTCCCGTTTATTACATCAGATTATGACGTGTTCGGATGTTTGGCAGAACATACATTTGACCAATACTAATTGGGTTAGGTTAGATTAAGTTAAGTTAGGTTAGGTATTGTAATATTTTTATTTTTATATTCGGTCAAGTGTCCATGAAAAATTTTCGATAAATTATAAGACACAAGTCTAAATTAGGAAAGCATTTTTTCAATATTAAATATTTTCAATATTATGCATTTGTAATATTATATATATATATATATAATTATATAATATTATGATATATATATATATATATATATATATTATATATATATATATATATATACTATATACTAAAAATTTATATATATACGAATTTATATATATATATATATATATATATATATATATATATATATATATAGGTTGAAGTCTAGAACGTATGTCGCACAACGAAAGTTAAAGTAATGAACTAAATATTTTGAGAAATTTAATTTTTTACCTTTTTTTTTTTTGTAAAATAAAACACGAAAAAAAGAAGAATTAATATTTCTGAAAAATGAGCTTCACTGATATATATATATATATATATATATATATATATATATATAGTATATATATATATACTATTTATATACTAAATATATATATATATATATTATTTATATATATATATTATATATATATATATATATATATATATATATATATATATATATATATATATATATATATATATATATATATATATATATATATATATATATATATATTATATTTTTAGTTTTTTTTTAACATTTACATAAAAATATCTATAATTATATATTATATATATATTATATTATATATTATATATATATATATATATATAATATATATATATATTATATATATATATATATATATAATATATATATAATATATGGTCAGTGGGTCTAAAGCTGACAATCATCTTAACTTAGAAGAATGGCAAGACTACAAGTAAACAAATTTATTAGTTGGGAAAATCGAGCGGAAAATTTTTAGAGGGGGTTTTTAATTTTTTTTTTTTTATTTTTTTTTTATTTTTTTATTTTTTGCATTTATTCGTCGGAAATATTTTAAAAAAAATTTATTTTCCCCATTTAGGGGGCTCGAGCCGACGGGGGACAGAGGGGGGACGAAGTCCCCCTGTCGTCCACCGGGAGGCAGAGAGACCTTCCGCTCCTGATAATCTCTATGTGATTGCGGTTTAACCTAGGTTATTCCTTTAGTTAAGGTGTAGGTTACGTAAGTGATAAAATTATTCATTTTAAATTGCATGCATTCTAAAATGAAAATCTCTCGACAAAAACTTAACCAGTCTACACATGTTTGTTGACTTAAATTAAGAATGCTCTTTATTTGAGTTAAAGTACATTCATTAACAATGTAAATAAAAAAAAAGTAACATTTTTGTATGACAGTTTTGCGTTATGTAGCCAAAAATTCGCAGGCGAAACCGTGTAGAATTTATTGCAATTTCTTGACGAACAACTGAAGAAGAATTTTTCCTTTATCTTGAATATTCACATTTATTCTTACATTTTCACAAATTTTCTGACTTTAAAATAAGGTTATTAACTTGTAAAAATGCTAATAAAATATCATCGTCTGAAACTATTTCTGTTATGGTACCTACATTCATAATTATGCTTTACAAACTTTAGTTACATAAGTCAAATTTAAAAGGAAATAAATTGCCATAGCCTAATATTTTTGTTCGCTTAGTGTGAAGTGAAAAAAATATATATATCAATTCTTTTTACTTTTTTTCATTATATTTTTAAATTTTTTTTTCCAAAATGATTCGTATATTTTCCAAAATGATTAGTATCGTTTTCGTAGTGCGACACACAGCGTTTAGACATTTACCCAATATATATATATTATATATATATTATATATAATATATATATATATTATATATGATTATATATATATATATATATATATATATATATATATATATATATATATATATTATATATATATATATATAGTATATATAATATATTTATATATATATATATATATATATATAATATATTATATATATATATATTATATTATATATATATATATATATATAGTATTGTAATATAGTATATATATTATATATATATATATAATAGTAGGCGCTATATATTATTATATATATGATATTATATATATATATATTATATATATATATATATATATATATAAGGGATTGGACCCTTTATATATTATATATATATATATGGCCCAAACTAAAGAAAGTTACCCGCATGATATCTCGAAACTAAGATAGGTACAAAAGACAACTGATAACATATATGGAATCAGTATGAAATTTGTATGGAAAATGTAAAAAAAATTTACTTTTTTTTTTTATTTTTTTTTTAATCTCCAAAACTACGATAGGTAGAAGAAAACTAATAACAAATATATGAAATCAGCGTATAAAATTTTTTAGGGGGCTCGAGCCGACGGTGGGGCCAGAGGGGGGACGTTTTTCCATACCCCGTAGGGGAGGGGGGCGGAGGAACCCCCGCGACACACAAATACCAAAGAGCGGGGGGTTCCGGAGACCCTCCCGAGGGGGGAATAGTCTACCCTGTCGTTCCCCAGGAAGGCCGAGAGACCCGACTCTTTGCATCTTTGCGTTTACCCTTGGGTTATTCTTTAGTTAAAAAAACTTTTTAATACACATTTCATATGTTGATTCTAAATATGTTATTAGTTTTCTTGTACCTATCGTAGTTTTGGAGATATAAAAAAAAAAAAAAAAAAAAAGTAAATTTTTTTTTTGGCATTTTCATACAAATTTCATACGCTAATTCCATATATGTTATCAGTTTTTTTGTACCTATCCTTTTTAAAAAGTTTTTTTTAGTCTTTTTTTTCGAAAAAAATAAGGAAAAATTCATCGGGCGGGTAACTTCTTTAGTTTCACCTATATATATATAGTATAGAAGTATTTTATTTAGAGCGTAGTATATATATATATATCTACAAAGTATAAAAAGTGAGATTGGTTTATTTAAATTAATTAGGTGATTAATATTATATATATATATATATATATATATTATATATATATATAATAGTATATATTATATATTATATATATAATATTATATATATTATACCTATTGTTTATATAATACCTAAATAAATCGCACTTTTTAAACGTATTTAAATATAAAACGTATTCAATACCTATATAGGCACAGTAGGCTATATGCGCAAAACATATATATATATATATATGTATATAGTAATAAGTTACTATTATATATATATATATATATAGATAGTATATATATATATAGTATAGTATAGTATTATCTATATTATAGGAGTAGTATTATTATATGATTATATATATTATATATGGTAGCTGGAGGCCGTTTCTGCTAGTTGAGGTAGTTTAACTCCTTTTTTTCTATCTAAATAAAAAGGAAAGCACACGCGCACACAGTTATTTATATATATCTTAGAACCTCTCATAGATTTACAATATATTTAACAAGTAAATATGATAACGCTCTATTGGAAAAGTGAAGGCGTGCTTGTTCTGGTATCTTGAGCTAGATAGTTAGCGTGAACTTATCATTATTACAAATTTGAAGGTATATTTTTTTTAAATTGAAAATTGTTTTGGAACTATTTTTTGTTTAGAAAATTCCATATATATATATTATATATATATAATATATATTACTTTCTTTTATTATATTATATATATAATATATATATATTAATATATATATATTTATATATATATATATATATATATCTATATATATAATATAATATATATATATATATATATTATAGTATTATTATATATATTATATATATATATTATATATAATATATATATATATATATATATATATATATATATATATATATATATATATATATTACTTTTCTTTTCAGTACGAAGAGCAATCATGTGCCACTGGCCTTCGATCAAGCCCTTACCTGGGAGGCTTTACAGGTAAGATTTAATAATAATTATAATATAATAATAATAATAATAATAATAATAATAATAATAATATAATAATAATAATAATAATAATAATAATAATAATAATAATAATAATAAATATTTCGTATTAATTGTCTAAGGTTGATCAATTAAAGGTTCCTTATACATTTTTTTGCGTCAAAATATAAAAATATTTTCTTTAGTTCATCATTTAAAATGGGATAAAATAGGAAACATAAATATTTGAAGGGGTAACTTTAGATATATATATATATATAGTCTCGGATTACGTACTGATATCGTGGTAACGTACTTTATAAGTGCATATAGTGTAGGAAGCGCCGTAACGAGATAACTATTTAAATGTAGGTGCACGGCTATCGCGATGTAAAGAGAGTATAGTAGTGTGAGGGTATAGGCATATAACATTTACTTCAAAGTGATACTCTCACTCTCACTCAATGAGTATTGAGGAAATAGATATAATATATGAGTCATTATAGATGACACCGTGTACTCACTACAGAGCATACAGCATGACGGTGGGCACTCTAGGTTAGATGGCAGGTCCGATGAGCTTAACGTCTTAATTCTTAATCGTTCACACACACCCACATTTAACTCACGACACGCTCGAATCTTTATATATATGCGTTTCGTCGTAAGATAGTGGCAGGTAAGTTAATATAATCGCTTTAGATATATAGTATAATTTGACTGTGTGTGTGTTTTTTTTTTTTGGAATTTACCCAGTGTGGGATAAACCACACGCGCACGCTCATCTCCGGGAGCGGAGTTAGGCCGAGTGCTAGAAATTTACAATAGCTATATTAGCTCGCGGCAGTACCACTCTCCACGCAAGATGAGAGTAGAACAGACTTTAAAGTGGGGAGTGAGAGTGGCGCCACGCGCGGAAGCACAGAAGATGAGAGATGATGTCTTTCTCAAAGAGAGATTGTGAAGTAGAAAATTTGGGAGAATGCAGCAGATAGGCCTGGAGTTGATTATATATATGATACCACACACGTCGTCTCGCATATATACATGCTCGCTATCCACCCACTCAGCGAGTCTTATGTCTGAAGGCCACTCTCGTGCGTGAAGAGTTGCGTTACAACTGGCGTCATAAAGGTGGTGGTACGTTTATGGAGTGTGTGTCGAACATCCTGCGCTTGCATAGCGATACGACTAATAACGTGCGCAGATAAAGCCCCACACACATCGCGGCGACAAAAGATTAAGAGATATCAATCGTTGAATCGTGCGCACGAGCCATATATATAGATACACGTCCTATTAGGTGAGCGTTTGGACTCGAGACACTGGGTTCCAGTCCCAGAGTGTAAGAGCAGAGTCATAATTAGAGCACACGCTCCACTCTCAAGGCCGGTGAGCTCGCTCGCTAGACCAGTGTAACTAGAGGAAATGATTATTATTATATTCTTCGCAGTCTAAACAGAGAGGGCAGATTTTTTTGAGGCGCGAGTGACAACACTAATGTGTATGGTATTATATATATATACAAGTGTTTAAAAATGGCATTTACAAACGATAAGAATAGTCTGTTTCCTCCCTCATGAATGAGTGTGCAATTCCGTCACACAAGAGAGAGGGAAATTAGAAGGTATTTTATGAGAGGGAGATTTTGTTGCATGTTCTGGAGTGTTTTGAAAGAATTGAATTTCCCAAGGTTTGAGACGGACCCCACCCGCAGAATTCTATCTAGCAGCGAGAATAGAATCGGAAAAGATGTAAGACGAGAGGACAATTCTAGAAGGAAAAGATGGAGCAGAATTGAAATGATTTAAGAATGAAGGGTGAGTCATCGGCATGTGAAGTGGGAAATAGAGTTAGATGTTGCATGGTGAGAAGAATCACTTTATCGCGAGGAAAGAGGTGGAATAAAGTAGGAGATGAAGACGAAGCCCTGAGGAAACTCCACTATTGATCGAGGAAGAAGAGACGCACGCGCTCGAGTGAGACCATCCGATGTTTAAGGGGGCGTGAGGCTATGAGCGCGCGCGGTCAGCGTGAGGACAAGTAAGCAAGAGAAGGAGGAAGAGCTCACGCGCGCGGCGCGCCTTGAGAGACGGAGTGAGTGATACGCGCTTCTATGCTTTGGTTATATGTTAAGCGCCACTACGCAAGTCATCCCGTAGTTAAGAGTTGAAAACCATAAATCGGTTAAATAGGAAAGTGTATCGCCAGTAGACTTTGAACACCAAAAGCCGTACTAGGGATCGGAAAGAAGAGAATGAGAATCCAGATGGATCTAAGAAGTGAGAGTTGAGAGGGTTTCAGATTCTTAGATAGATACAAGGTGAGAGACTCGTTCACTGGCGTCGCACTCGGAGTGAAGCGATCTGAGCGTTTTTATGTCAGTGGAATAGTGTGATATACGATCGCTCACTCACCTGTGAGATGAACAGTGCCTAGTTATTCAACGGAATCATATTAATGATGACATCGCAAGGGGGTGGTGTTAAGCACGTGAGAGGACGACACTCTCACACACCGGTGCGAGAGTGTAATGACTCGGAGCTTTTTCCAACCCTGTGTTAAACATTACTAAACTGGATAATAAACCGAGTATATAAACACATTTTGAGCCATTGAGAGGAGCTTTTAGGAAATTTTGAAAAAAAAAAAAAGTTTATTCTCCTTTAGCGAAATCGAATCTAATACAAATTTTAAATCTGATAAGAAAATATTTTATAAAATCGTAAATACGGTTAACGGGTGTAGGGGAAAATTTTAACTCGTTAATAGAACTGTTAATTTTTTTCGAAATTAACGAAAGCGTTAAAAGTTAAGGAAAAAATTAACGAGTTAATTAACGCGGATTAAATTCGCTTTAAACGCGTTTAATGCCTTCACCTTTGTATATATATTTATATTTTTATTATATATATATTATATATTATTATATATATATAATTAAATATTATTTATTAATATAATTTAATTATTATTAAATATATATATATATATATATATATATATATATATATATTTATTTTATATTAATATTAAGATATAGTATTAATTATATAAATTTGATATTTATATAATATATAGATTATGATGTCGTTACTCTACCTAATGTTTATATTTTACTAGGTAGGGTATTATAAATTATAGAATACGTAGTAGGGTATGGTATAGTACTTAATTTGTGAATAATATAGGGTAGATAATTATAATATGAAATAACTACTATTCTACCTAATCATACTACGGATAGGGCGTAGTATATACTATAATATATAATATTCCTAACAACTAGAATTGCGGTTTAGGTACGTAAATATTATATTTATTATCATATTTTCTACTTTTATATTATATATTATTTCTAATATATTTATTTCATTCTTCTTATATATTATTATATTCTATTATTATTCTTTATTATTATCTTTCTACTACTTATATATACCTATATTTACCATTATATTTTAATCTATTAGTTTACTTTTTACATATTATTCATATTCACTAATCTTTTTATTATTTTATATTTTATATTTATCTTTTCTGTTTTGCTTTAATACATTATACCTCTACATATCGACGTCACATTTTTTCAATAGTTTCATGTACATTCTTATTATTTATTATTTTATATATTTATCTCTTTTATATAAATATCACTATATTTTACATGGGGTATTTAATTATTATATCTTCTATTATTATTTATCTAGTTATATCTCAATTTACTTTTTAATTACTTATTGATCCTTATATATTATATTTAATATTCGTGAGTATATACTCATTTCTACTCATTACATTCATATATGTTGTTTATATTGAATATACCTCAGTGAATCACTGCATCACATTGACTGGAGCTAGTGAGTGTTATTATTTATTATATTTATTTATTTCATGTGGACAGTATGGTGCTCAGGGTGTTCTATGTGGGCATACTTGCATATATATTTCCTTCTCTCCACACACATCAAAAACATATTGGTTGTGTGTGTGTTAGAAGTTCTCAATCTATTGTGAGAGAGAAGTTGGTTGCTTCAAAAATCAGGATGTTGTTTCATATAACTTGTGTGTGAGTACGTAGACTGTGAGCCATCGAGTTAGAGAATTTCATAAATAATTTTATACGCATGGCACTATATAGGAGACGATATATTATTATATATATAATTTATTTATATATTATTATTCATTATAATATATTAATTTGATATATATTAATCATATATATTATATATATATTATTTTATATTTTATATTATATTATTATAATATTAATATCTATGAGGTTCAAGTAGATAATATACAGTACTCTCGTTTATCCGTTTTGATTGCTATAGTATTATATATCTCATTTGTGAGAGACTACTTATTTAGTATATATTGTAACTCACAGCGTGTTATATTGATAGTAATAGAGGAGCAACATTTTAAAATGGGTTACCCGAGCTAATTACGTTGCTTGCGAGCCTACTTGGTTGGTTCACTGCTTGCTCTAAGGTATTATGGACCATCTATGATGTTCAGTTTTGAGTTAGTGTGAACACTCTTATGGTAGGAACGTTGCTGTGGATGTTATGTCAAAAACCTAGTTTTTAAAGAAAGAAATATACATAAAATAAAAAGAGAGAGAAAAAAAGAGAACAGAACTACAGGCACATGATAAACTCCGCTGAAAGCGACGTTTTGACGCGTAATATAAAGTTAATTGCGAGTTGCTTTTGTTCATATTTGGTTATTAGTGGTGTGGAGAATTAAAGACTTTTACTCGTACCATTTCAGTTATTGTGGCTAAAACTGACTTCAGCTGTATGTCAAATTTATCAATGTTTATCTTCATAATTATATTTATTTATATATTATTTATCTATACTTCTATACCATAGGGACTCTTTGTTAGCTGGTTCTAGGTTATTCAGAAATTTAATTATTATTATTTTTTTTTTTAATATTTGTATAGTGAATTTTTTAATTTATTATACTACAATGTATTATATTATTATTATTTATTAATTAATTATATAGTTAATACTCACTCCATCGTATATATATTTATTTGAGTGTAATTATATACTATTTATTTACGGGTGGTGTATTGGCTTAATGTAAATAATCATATATAATGAGATATATGGTGTATGTAGGTAAAGTTAACTAATCATATAAGGTTTAATGTAATTAGTTTAGTATACCACGCATAAAATCATATGTTAGATCATATGATGAGATAGATGTGATATATATTTATATATCTCACGTTTAGGCGTAGAAACCAATATTAATAGGTATTTATATTTATTATTATGTGAATTATATATTAAATTATTATCTATTTTGCTTAATGAAGTTAATTACTGTAGAAATAATGTTAAGAGACTGGTATGTATTATATATAATATGAAGAATCATACATATAGATACTTAAGTATGAATATCCATCGATAGTGTATTGATATAGCATATTCGTTTTTTTTATATTTATTTAATATCTTATTTTGTTTACATAATGGCTACCATGTGGGAAGATAGGTAGTAGGACGTAGATATATAGTAGTATATATCTCACTCACTCGATCTGTAGTGAATCATAGTGGCCTTTTACCGCCGCACTCTCTCGACATGAATTATTATCGGTATATGATGTGAGAGTGAATAGATATATGTAGTATTATTATATATCACTATCACTGGATAATTAACGATGGTATTAGTGAATATATAGTCCACTATAGTTGATTGGATTATTAGTATTATAATATATTATCTATTAGATATTCTGATAGTACCTCACTCTAGATGGTGAGTGTGACTCTGGATTGATACATGATATTAATGATGGACAGCATGTATTGATATATCTGATCTTTATATTATATATATGTGTGTAGTTATATTATATATATATATATATTATATATATATAATTAGTTAGACAGGTATATAATTAGATGAGATAGGGATTATTTAGTGCCTATCACTGATACTGTATAATGTAATTATTTATAGTTAATGATATATATAACGTGAGCGGGCATATATATATATTATTAGATTATTCGAAATAATACTCGGTCATTATTTGTAGTTAAGTGAGACTAGTTCACTCACTGGTTCGGTATAATAATAAGAGATGACAGGTTCATTTAGTATGGAGCTCACTATCTCACGCCCTCGATTGTGATGTGTGTGGTGTTTGGTGGTGGTTGATGTGGTGGTGTGGTGTGGCGTCCTGTCTGTCTGTCGTGTCTTTGGGTGTGTGTCTGTCTGGTCCTGTCGTGTGCTGATCTGTCTGTCTGATATGCTCTGATCTGTCTGCTGTCTAGGTCTGAAGATGAAGTGCGCTGAGCCATTTGATGGTCAGAACAGTATTTCTCCGCTAATATCTCGCATTTAGAAGTGATGGAGGGGCTGGAACGCCTGTTGATTGTAAGTTGTTTTTATTTCTTATGCTATAGTTGCTATTTTTAGCGAATTGTTGCCAGGCCAGACTGTTTCAGGGGGCTACGAACCATATTTAATACTTTAGAGATTTTCTGGAACCTTTTTTTTTTTTTTTTTTTTTTTGTATTTTGTCTCCTAGATGATGACAGAATCGCTCTTCTCATTCACTCCTGAGTGTCTCGTGTCACGTGTTATTTTGGCTCTTGCTTCGTTTCTTACTTCTTGCTTCTTCTTCTTCTTCTTACTTCTTCTTCTCTTCTTCTTCTTCTTTCTTCTTTCTTCTTCTTTTATTATTATTATTATTATTATTATTATTTAGTACAAAACAGGATTAGTATACTTAATTTTATATTATTTGTAATATTCAAGGATTATTATTATTATTATTATTTATTATTATTATTATTATTATTATTATTATTATTATTATTATTATTATTATTATTATTATTATTATTATTATTATTATTATTATTATTATTATTATTATTTTTAAATACTTCAACGACGTTTCTCTTAATTTGTACCTTAAATTTTTTTTAGTTTTTTCATTAAGCTTTATTTCTGTACTTCTTTATATGGTTTCTGTAGTTCTTTGTAGGATTTCTCCAGTTCTCTAGTGTTTCTGTAGTTCTTTGTAGGTTTCTGTAGGGTTTTTGTTGATCTTTGTAGGTTTTCTGTAATTCTTTGTGGGATTTCTGTAGCTCTCTGTAGAGTTTTGTAGTTTGTAGGTTATATGTAGTTCTATTAGTTTTTCTTTGTGGTTCTCCGCAGGATATCTGTAGTTCTTTGAAGGTTTTCTGTAGTTCTCTATAGGGTTTCTGTAGTTCATTGTAGGTATTCAAGGGAAGAAACGGAAAACTAATACATAAAGAGATAGACAGACGGTAGTGCGGCTGATTCGCGAGGCATGGGATTAGGGTTCGATCACTCGTTCTAATCCTAGGTAGCAATTACCTAGAGAAGTTGAATAGGGCTATGCCGGTGAGGTGTGAACTTTTATATATATATATATATATATATATATATATATTATATATATATAATATATATATTCATATTATAAATAAATACATATATAAATATTATATTATATATATAAAAATATATATAATTATATATAATAAAGTCTTAAGATAATATATATATATATATAGTAGTGAAAGTGAGAAGTCATTATTCTACGAAAAAACACTTAAAATCTTGTATTATGCATGAACGAAAACACGTACAAGTATACAAAATATCACACACACACACACACACACACACACACAACACACACACAGCAGATCACACACACACACACACACACATAAATATTCACTCACAAAGCACATAAACACACATACAAACTTGTAACTGAAACGCAAATGATTGCTGGTGTAAATCTCGTGGGCGAGATTTTTAACTCGAAACGGAAACGAGTCTTTATGATTTTTGATGGGATTTTATTTATTATCTTTTTAGAGCCTCGTTCGCACGTGCTGTTATTTTGTTGTTCTTGTTGTTGTTGTTATTGTTGTCAGTAAGAAGGGGATTTGCTGTTATTTTTTTGGTTATTTTTTTTTACTTTGATAATGGTTTATTTTTATGTTAATGTGTGGTTAAGAGATGTTGAAATGTTCTTGTGTTGTTGTTCTTGTTGTTGTTGTTGTTGTTGTTGTTGGTGTTGTTGTTGTTGTTGTTTTTTCTGTTAATTTTGTATTCTGTTTTTGGTAATTATTGTTTGTTATTCGAATGCTAGATATTTGCCGTTTTCGTAGCTTATTTTAATTTGTTGACCTTTCGTTGTTTCTTATCTTTATTTTCATTACTATTTTGGGTTGTAATCTCGTTTTTTTTATATTCATCTATGTTTCTCTATTTTATCTAATATGTATGGGCGGTGTATTATGGGAAATAATAAAAAAAAAGATTAAAAATTAAACCTTAATTATCTTTCTGAACAACATAAATTAATTTTAAAAAAAATTTATCCCTTAATAAAGAGACTGAATTGTTTGATTAAATTAATTAGTAATTACATTTCGAAATGGTAATAACTACTCTCTCTCTTGGTTTGAAATTGGATGGCGAAACCCTCCATTTTTTTTAAATTCCATTGGATAAGTACCAATGTTGGCATTATTTTCCAAAAATGTTCTTCGATTTTTTTTTTATTGAAAATTATGGACAATTAGCTTATATCCAATGGGCATTATTATGTCTTGAAATTATACCTAATCAAATTAAAGAATTTATGATTTAAAGATGAAGAAATTTCTAAATCAGATAAGAGAAGAAGATAAAGTTTCATTGCCAGATCAAAGTCTTTCGTACATAATTATCATTTTTAATTATAAAATTTTTTATTTATTTACATTAAAGTGATAACAATTTATAATATTCATAAGTAATAACTGCCTAGCGATGGATAGAAAAGTTTTTTTTTTTTTTTTTTTTTTTTTTGTACAGTTGGAAATGGTGCTCGCGTCCTTTTGGGTAGTTCTCTCTTTTAGTTTACGTTGACATGATGGTGGTAACCTCTTTATATTCAAATCGATCGGTTTTAAGTGATATGATGTGGAAATTGAGATTGATATGGATGGCAGAAACTTGTAATTAATATGAACCTACAGAAAGTGCTAGGCAGATATGTGAATTTCGAAAGTCTGTAATTTCACTTTGTGCTACATACACCTGAAAGGGGCTATGGGATGTACCTTGATCTTAGTCGAGAACACCGTTTAGTCCATGAGCCTTTTAGAATTATCTAAGTAATATAAATGTATTATAAAATTTGTTTCTTTCAGGGTTTGATCTTGGAGAAAACTTATTGTAATCAAGATCCTTGAATATTCGCTTCGGATTTCGTGGCGAATGATCTATGCAAGAATAATACTGTAGTCATGTTGTTTGTTTAGTATAATTAGTTATTGTATTAAATGCGGTATTCATGTTGTTGTTTTCAAATTATATTTTCAGTTTAATGGTCTGGAGATTTCGTTAGGCTAATATTTAACAGCTGTTCTTGGCAAAATGTTTGTAAATGGGAGTGAAATAATTTTTTTTGTGAGTTGGATTTTAAAATATAAAAAAAAGTTGTATATTTAGTAATTCAAAGATAGTCCTTGTGTGAAAGTATTTCATTATTATGTATGGGTCTATCAGTATTTTTTATACGTAAATTGTTCATTCTTAGACAATTTTTTTTTTTTTTTTACAACTTAAATTTAATATAATTAGATATGTTCAAACAAGTAAAATTGAAGTTATATTAGTAAAAAATTTCCACCAGTTAAACTTAAATTAATCTTTTTTCCCACTAGGATTCAATAAATTTTTTTGTTGCTCGAAGTGGTGAGAAATCATTGTGCCAAATCTGGCCGATGGAGAAGGAGGGTTCACGATATGTTACTGTTAAATACCTAGGAGTGGAGTTAACAAATATAACACAAGTGTTTTGTCGTCTCTAAAATAAGGTGAGTTCGTTTCACATTATTATTATATTATTATTATTATTTATTATTATTATTTTATTATTATTATTAATATGTGACTGTGAACAGTTGATACTGAACAAATCTGGGAGGCAAATGAAGGAAGCAATTGTTGTAGTGCAAGGAAGTATGTGGATGTGCTAAGTAGGAAGTAAGAATGTTTAACAGTGAAAGGTGGAATGAAGAGGTAGAAAGGGTTAAAGGTAAAAGAAGCGTGGTTGAATGTACTAAAGGCAATGATGAAGACTCAAGAAGATGCTTTGGAATATATGAGGAAGGAAAAGAAATATAAAAGGTGTATAGTAGGAGAAAAGAGGTAATGAACGTTTGGGGAGGAATCTGGTGATGTACAGGGAAAGAAGTCTTCTGGAAGGAAGGGAAGGTTAAAGAAAATAGGTGAATTGCTTAGATATGAATAGAGATGGTGCTTTTGTAATGATGAAATTGGGTGTAGAGATGTGGAGAACACTTCGAAAAATTGACAATTTAAAGTATGAAGAGGTATATTGAATGTGTGTGGGTTTGATGGTGCAGAAAGGAATTTTGGGATGAGTTATTAGTAAGGAGGAGGTATGGGTAGAGTGAAAAAGTGAGAGATGGTAAATCTGCAGTATAGATAAATTCTGGTGAAATGATCAAGAACGGGGGCGAGATAGTGATTGATTGGATTTGTGAGTTGTGTAATAAGCGTTTATAGAGG
>JABUQX010071226.1:0-49799 GCA_015478945.1 Trachelipus rathkii
TTTGACGTTCAATCAGAATTGAACCGTTTTCGCATTATCGGTCGAAACGCTTTCGCGTTTTCGTGCACGCCACTTCAGCTGGATATATTGAATTTTCAGTTTCTGAAGCTATTACAGAAATGGTATCAAGAACTTTGAATCTTTTTTAAGTTTCATTTGAACATTGTCAGTGTATTAAATAGAGAGATATATAGAATATATATATGCAATGTATAAGTGATATATATATATATATATACTATATATATATATATATATATATATATATATATATATATATATATATATATACTGCTATATATATATATGCTTATATATATATATATATGCCCTGCTCTGCACCACCATATATACTCTTATCATATGCTATGTGCTCTTTGCCCATCGCCTATGTACTATCAGGGATGGGAGTCGGTAGTCGAGCGTTTTCAGGGTAGAGTCGAGGTCAGGGTCGTCTTAAATGGCTTGACTCCTTTACGACTCCCAAAACAATTTTGTATAAACTTTTCACACAAAAATTTTGAAAAACTTAATTGAATTTTATTATAAAAGACGTACATTTTTTCTGCTGCTATTTGCTTCTTAGCCGATTAGAGTTGTTTCCTTTTAATTTTCCTTATAATTAACGAACGTTTCAACTATATATTTTAACATTTTCTATGGTATTTTTTTCCCCTGAGTCCGAATACGTTAATATTTTTCTTGAGAAACCAGTAGTTCATCCCCTACCGCCCAAATAAAAATTCGGCTTAAATGATGCAAATAGAGATATTAAGCTTATTTTTAAAGTTAAGTGTTTTCAATTTTGGGGGAAAACCGGTCAATATAAACTTATATAAAAATGTCTTTTTTTAGTTTTTAATAATATTTTATTTTAGTTTTTATGTATGGTAGACTATAAGACATTTGTTTAATGTTTTTTATACCTATCAGGGTTTTCTTATTAATAATAACTTAATAATAATAATAATAATAATAATAATAATAATAATAATAATAATATTATTATTATTATTATTATTAATAATAATAATATTATTATTATTATTATTATTATTATTATTATTATTATTATTATTATTATTATTATTATTATTATTATTATTATTATTATTATTAATAATAATAATAATAATAATAATAATAATAATAATAATAATAATAATAATAATAATAATAATAATAATAATAATAATAATAATAATAATAATAATAATAATAATAATATTCTCGTATTTCTAACTAGGGCAAAGAAACTTGAGTTTTCAATCCTTCAAAAACTTAATTTCTATTCTGATACAAAACAATATAAATAAAAGCTTCTTTGCATAATATTCAAAAAAATGTCAATAAATAAAAAAATATTTAAATGTGTTGTAAGATTCGGAAATTAAGAAATTTGAAACTTTCCAGAAGTGTTTTCCATTATTATAATGGGAAATTGAAGATGTGCGATCAAAATGTTCAGACTATGCTGGAGACTGTAACGTCCAGTGTGCCTGTCCGACAAATGTCGATTCGTCGATGTAACCAATATATGTCGGCGTACGAAGTCTGACTCGGGAGCAGTTAGAAGTGATACACAACATGTTCGGTGCCGATCAAAGGATCTCTTCTTCTAAAGGAAGATGACAGTTGTTTGGATTTATGGTATAGTCTGACTTTAATATATTAGTGTCTTCAAGTTTTAAGTTAAAACTTGAAGACACTAATATATTTGCCTCTCTTGATGTAGAGTCTTTGTTCACAAATGTACCAGTTCTTGAAACAATTGACATAATAATTAGCAGTATATCACTCAAAAATAACCTACCCCACCAGAAATATCAGAGCAACATATGAGAACCTTTTATTAATTTGTAGTACCCAAACACCCGTTTGAATTTAAAGGAAACATATATCTACAAACTGATGGAGTGTCGATGGGCTCACCACTTGGACCCACATTTGACTTCTATATGTCCAATCTGGAAAACAAAGTCCTACTAGTGAAACAAACAACTTTAACCCGTATTTTACATAAGATATGTCGACGACACCCTCACTATTTTAGGAACATAGATCCATATACATCAGTTCATCAGTAGAATTCAAGAGTTGTCATGCTTAAAATTTACATACGAAACTTAGGTTAATAATGCTATCTGTTTTGACATTAAAATCAATATTAATTCTGACTGCTCAATATCTACAGGCATTCATGTCAAACCCACTGATAATGGTCTGTATATGAACTATGGGTCCTATTCACCGACTATTTACAAAGAATCTATCATAAAAACTTTAGTTTACAGAGCATACAACCTATTTTCAACTTGGAAAACTTTTGATGAAAAATTTGCCGCATTAAGTAAAATTTAATTAACATGCGATCATCCACAATATTCAGTTAGAACCTTGATTAGAAACCATTACAAAAATTATTTAATAAAGTAAAAGTAATCAGGAAAGATCGATGAAATTTCTTCTTCAAACTTCCCTATACCATAGACTTCCAGCAAGAGAGTACTTGCTTGTAATATTTTGAACTCTCATAAAACTAAAGACACCTCAAAAAAGAACACTTTAACACGATCGAAATTTATTTTGTCATCTTCCTCTAGCACTTGAGATGCTTTGAGCGACAACCATCACGTTGTGTACCAATTTAACTGCCACAGAGGTCAGACTGTGCGTGAAGCATATATTGGTGCAAACGAATCGATTAATCGGACGGGGCTCATCGCCATAACTAAATCCAACCTATCTTTGAGGGCAAAACGGCACATGGTCAATCAACTAATAGCAAATTATTTCTAAACACTTCACAATATTATACGGATCATGTGAAGTCCAGAAACTTCAAATTGCGGAGGCCTTCTACATCAAAACACGCAGACCAGACATTAACATAAAAATTTAATGTATTATCTGTTAGACTAAATATCATTTGATTTAATTATTATATATTAATTTAAGACTCATTCGCTCACAAGAATTAATCCTCTGAAGATGTCTCAAGTTTAGAGACGAAACGCGTCGGGAAAATGTAAATAAATATATCTTCTTCTTCTCATGTAAATTGTTTTCAAAGATTATTTTAAGAAAATTAAACTATGTACAGAAATAACTGTTTAGAAACTTTGGAAATAAAATCAAAAAGAAGGATAGATACAGAATCAAAGGCTGATATTGAATTTCTAAAATAATAATATTAATAATAATAATTATTGTGTTATTACTTAGTTTCACGAATGATCCAATATATGCTAATGTTGATGAGAAAAAAAAAATTATGACAAATTTATCGTTCTCATCAAACAATATCATCATTTGAAGTTTTAACCAGAGAGCTGAATTGGGTATTTTAAAACGATCTACGTGCGCACACGTAAACTTGTTGACAAAAATTTTTTTACAATATAATAATTTAAATTATGACAATCAATTTTAATAATAATAATAATAATAATATGTGTCCATTATTTAGTATCTTATAGTATCATATCATATAGTATTATTATTAAATGCAAGTACTTACATTAATACATTATTAAGTAGTATTATTAAGCCAATAAATAAATAACCAGCCTAATGATCTCCCTCAGAACAATATCTTAATATAATATCTTAATATAATAATAATAATAACATAATAACATAATCAATAATAATAATAATATAATATATTATTATTATTGTAATACATGTATATTATTATTATTATTAATGCTAATATGTATTAATATATCAATATATCCATCCATCGTATATTATTATTGTGTAGCCATTAATTACATGTATTACATTATTATTATTATTATTATTATTATTAATAATAATAATAATATATATATCTATATACAACTCCAACCTCTTAATCAATATTTCATATCTATATATATAACTTCAACTAACTCAATGCGATAAATTTGCAATAATCAATAATAATAATATCATGTGTGTATGAAAGTATTTTCCATTGAAGTCGGAATGCAGTTGTTTTTTGAAATAGACTCTGGCAATTGAGATAAATTAGTTTTTAAAATGTTTCTGAATTAGAGATTTTGGAGTCGAAAAAATATTTACCCTCTCCCAACCCTGATATACATATATATATATATATATATATATATATATATATCTATATATATATATATATATATATATATATATATATATATATATATAACTAACTATATATACCTCACCATATAACCCACCTGCCACCTCACACACAATATGCCATACCACCATTGAGATATTACAGTCACTCACGGTCTGAGCCTAATCAGGAGGAGGTGCTGTTGTCCGAGCAGGGATCAGGGCCAAGCCCCAAGGGGAGAGCAACCATTCCACCATCGACCAGTTGCGAACCTGGAGCCCACCGCTTTGTTTGGCGAGTGCTCTAACACTGAGTTATCGGGCGCTTTTATACAAATAAATATAAATAAACACAAAAGTAAATATATATACATATATATATATATATATATATATATATATACTATAAATATATATATATATATATAGTATATATGCATATATATACGCATATATTGATGATCAATACCCTCATGCAAAACATATATGCAATATATATATCAAATATATATATACATATATATAGCATAATAATAATAACCTTATAACTATATATACAACCATATATGCGCTATATGCCACCATATTACGATTTGTATAGTAATATGCCAACCATAGCCTTATGTAACCATAATATAGCCAATAACAACAATAGTAATAACCATGCAGCAACAACGCGCCGCATATTTATATCTTATATCTCTGTATATCATCTTTATATGTATATATATATATATCAATCTTAGAGTAAGTAAAACAAGCGTCGATGTAGTAATAGTATTTTTGTAGTAAAGAGTAAGGTGCTTTGCGTCGCTGTGATGTAGATATAGCTTTTATAGTATCAGGGAATCTTTTCTTGGGTGTTGCCGAGAAGTAGGTGGTGTTTTGTGCGGAGGCTCTAGCGAGGTGAATATTGTACTCCGGGCAGTATGTTTGGCTGTTAATTCCATGAAATTGTTTGTATTTATCCATGCAGCCAAATCCATATTTAGCCTTGTAAAATATTAACATCCTCTTCCAGTGTTTTGTAATATTAGGTGAAGAGGCATTTATTTCTTTACTACCGTTTCAAAGAGTTGGGTATCAAGTCAAAATCTAACATGTTGAAATGATTGAAATACCTTTAGTGATTCTTGTTTTGAAAATAAAAGCATAAAGTGAAGAATTTCCATAATCTAATTTTTATATTACTGAAGTATAGTAATATCTCATCCGGCTGTCATTCAGGTAAAACACAACCGACCTTACTTACATCTCTCCCACTCAATTCGTTAAAAGGTGCAATATTTTTATTTTTAGTGAAATGATTGAATTCATTACAAGCCAGTTTTCTATTTTTGGGACTAGTTTCAAGTTGGATAGAAGCAAGTTTAGTTAATTATTTCCTAGTGTTGTATAGAGGGAGCGATTTATTAGATTAAATTTTATTAAAACGAAGTCCGAAATATCATTCTCCTAAGTCTTTGAAGCATCCTTTTATTTCTTTGAGTGTGTAGATATCTCTTAACGGGAAAGTCCACTAGGTTGAAATCTCCAAGAATCTATCTTCTTCGAATCCGATGCTTCCATGTAGGTTTTACACGAGTCTGAAAGAGAAAGACCTGTATATATAGAAAGAAATATATAGAAACAGGGGAAAGAAGAATTAGCGACCGTGTGTCAGAACTTATTTATTCATCATTTTCTACGTTAAGATATCTACTGAAGATATATTTTATTTTCTCAATCAAAAGATTGATGGCGACCGAAAGAAGTGGTCTACTACGTTGATGCCTATTTTTCTTTAAGGATTTTCGTCGTTCTCCATTGAGAAGTATTCATTTCACGACATCCATTTCGCCTTCATGATAAAGGAGGATATCCATTGTTGACACATTTAGAGTTAAAAATGAGTTAGTATCAAGATTTCATAAGGTATACTGTGTATCTAGAGGTCTGTGAAAATTATCTAATTATTTTTGTTTTAATCAATAAAATTTATTTATTTGATAAAAAAAAAATGAAAAAAAAAAAGACGTGTTTATTTATTTATTACCTTGTGACATAATGAATCATTGTTGTGAAAATATAGTTTTATGAATAGCGTTGCGAGTAATATTAAATGGTTAAATCTTTCAGGATGTTCAGAAGCAGTCTGTATTGATGACGTCATTATAGTACGCTAGTAGTCGTGCATGAAAATATTTGTCTTTCATAAATGTTCAAATATATTTTTTAAATAATAAAATTTTCTGTTCCAAATATTGTTGGAAATATCTTCTATATATATATAGCAATTATATAATATATTTCTTTTAAGAGAATTTGCGATTTTATGCATTTGGTAAATATTTCATTAGAATATTTGTTTAACTCATTTAGTATTATAAAAGAGACCGTTTTGAGGCTAGCGATTTCTCCTCATTGACTGTCAGGAATCTGGTTATTTCTGGATTCACTACCACTCTTAAGCGAATTTTTGATAACGGTAAATTTCATATTGGAAAGAAATTGTTGTTATTTTTTTTTTTTATTTTATTGTAATCATTTACGATATCAAATCATATCAAATAAAATTGCTTTATCATATCAATCTATATATATATATATATATATATATAATTTAGAAATTATATATATAATTAATATTCATTATATATATATATATATATATATATATATATATATATATATATATATATATATATATATATATATATATATATATATATATATATATATATATATATATATATATATATATATCCACTATCTGATTGGGATAGGTTAAAGATAATATATTCTAAAGAAGCTCTGGGAATTTTGCGTGTGGAGTAATTGTTTAGGCTTCACGAATGTGTGAGTTTATTTTTCGGGGAAATAGTGTATTGACGAGAATCACTTGGGGAATCTTTTCTTTTGTGGCAATTAAAAATAAAAAAATTGCAATCATATTCCTTCTTTTCTTTTCCTCTCTTACTGAATGAGAGAAAAGTTATTATTTTGTCCGTAATTATTTGGGGTTACATAACTCAAGAAAATATCTCACCTCGTTGAAGGATTGTATGCTGTGAAGTGGGCTATCTGCGAGAGTGAATCGAATCAGCGCTATAAAGAATAGCTTTTTCCCCAATCCAAAGGGAAGATAGATGATTAATTATTAGTATCTATATATCATTATATATATATCATTTCTTGTTGTATTAATTTTCTTTATTGTGTTTTAGAAATCGTTTTGTGGAGAAAAAGAAAAATTTCCAAATTCTTCGATCTGGATCCGCGTTCGTTATTGGAAGCATTCAGAAGGTTCAGAAAATCTCGCAAGGAGGATTCTGCCCGCCCAAATAGGTGCAGGGTAGACAGGAAACAGAGTTTATTATTATTATTATCTTTTCTCATTATTATTATTTTTTTTATTATTATTATTTTTTTTATTAATGATTGTTAACAAGAAGGCAAATGCCCTTCTCTTTTAATATTTTCTTTTGTATGCATATTGGATATCGCGTACAGTATATCGAAAGAGTCAACTGGCAGAGTGCAGTTTGTAAGTTTTGGGTTTTCAAAGTATTTCATATTTTTCTTCCTTTATATTAGTCTGTATATGTTTCTCGTTGTGTTGTCCATTTCCATTTCTTTCTTAATAATTTTCATTCATGTTCCAATCTTGACAGCATTTCTGATAATCCTAACGCTGATAATATTGTTATTGATGTACAAAATACTGGCCAACGTGGCACACCAGAAATGTTTCTTATTTTGATTATTTTTATCAATTCAGGGGCCATGCAGTCTCAGTTCTTGACCAGTGATTTGTCACATTAAAATAGAATATTCTCCCTGCTGATGAGTTTTGTTCAATAATAGTTGGTGTGGTTTTGGGTACCAGATTGATTCAGATTCTAACATTTAGCTTACTTAGCAGAATAGAGGATTCTGAAGCGATATAGAAAAATTGAGAAACTATATAAGGTTTGTCTAAAGAAGGTAATGTGGCTTTATTTGAAAATTTTTAGAAATAGCAGGAGTCAAAGGCTGTTTCTTGGGGTCGTTTAAGAAAGCAGTCTATCATTGGTTCTCAATCTCTTAATTGTCTAAAATCACGTTAGAAGCAGTTCAGTGAGTTTTATTAAGGTACCAAATACAGTCTTTGTCATTTCCTTTACCGGGGTTCTATTAACAGGAAACAGAGGGTCATTACAATCATTCTGTGATTCTCATTGCTGCTCTTAGTGATGTAAAGTTTGGTGGCAGAACAGCGTGAAGTCATCTCTTAATACTACAAATTATATTGGAGATAAGACTCAATTCCAAAGATTATATGAAGAATTTACTTGCAAAGAATCAAACAATATAACAAATTTCCAGAAACGTATTTACAATAGAGTATCTTCCCCAAATATGTAGGTAGATAGTTTCTTTACTTGGCAGAGCAGTAATTCTGTTCCGATGCAGTCCGGTGTATGCTACGCAAACAGAGAAAAATCTCTCCTCCTCCTTCCACCCATCAGTTCTCATAATGTTAAAAGTGTTCCAAGTTTTTATCGTGATCGTTCTTCCAATGTGAATAATTCTGTTGCTAGGAGTCCTAAGGTAAGAAAACCATTGTTCTGCCGTCGATGTGAGAATAATGGACACGGCACTGCCGCTTGTATCTTTGTATCTTTCGACCTTTCTGTAGTTTGTGTTACAAAAGTCATTCTAGGGGTTCGGAAGCTAAATGTCGGGGCACAATTTGGCAACCTCTTTCAGAGGAAGGTTTACGTCGTTTCAGGGTTATAAATCATTCAAATCATTCCAATTATTCTAATAATAGTAATAATTATTCTCAAAAACACTCCAGTGTTAATCATAGCCAAGCAAGTTTTGGTAAAAATCCTACTGTTCAAGGAGGGTCAAATTCACGTTTTGACAATGCTCAAAATTATTCCAGAAGTCATTATAATGGGAATCAGGGTCAAAATATGACAAATTCATATTCCAAGGGTGTCAATAATGTAAATAAGGGGCGTAATATGCGATTTAATTACGGTGAAACCGCGGTACAGAAACGGAAATAGAATAGTGAGAAATGAATCTCCGCACTCGTATCGATTTTCTGAAGAGAATCCTGAAGTTCAGGTAAGTCTTTTGGATCCGAATTATGATCCCAATGCAAGTTTTTATAATAAATCTGATAGAAATCATTCTTTTGGGCACGAATTCACCCAAGTTAATCATCATTTTCCGCACGATTTCTCCCGAAATCGCCGTGCAAATCTGCGTAATCCGCATCGTTTTTCTCGTAATTCTGTTCTTATTCGTCTAGAGGGTCATTTTTTTGAATGGGACCACGCATTCTCAGTCTCGCAATGTGGTGTTGTCCAATTTAGAGGCTAATATAGTCAATATAGTTAATTCAAATCCGAGTATCACTGATGTAAATAGTGTTGAAGGTACTCCTCTTATAGGAAAAAGTTTTTATGTTAAGATCGATTTGACGGTCGAATATGAGTTTATATATGGGATAACGTCGTATATCGATCTGGGGAGTGGGGTCTCGCTTCTTAGATGGAAGGTATTCGAGAGTTTAAAGAAGTTATATCCTCTCAAATTAGAAGAAAACAACATAGTCTTAAAATCTATTTCTGGTAACGTCGTCCAAAATCTGGGACGTGTCAAACTCCAAATGTTATTAAACAATCGTCTGTTTAATATCCATGCAATTGTTGTCGGAGATCAATGTTCTTTTAGCGGAAATATGCTTCTTGGTACGGATATTTTAGGTTCTTTACCGGTAGTTTTCGATTTTAAAAATGAGTGTTTATATATGAATGAAAGTATTGGGTGCACACAAATTCCTCTGGTTGTTTATGATCCATTAATATATGATCCAAAAACCAGTATCGATCCTCGCATGTACGATAAATGTACATCCCACTTGAAGAATCAGGAAATGTCAGCCCCCATTAGTTCTCCGTCTAATTTAGAAATGTCTTAATTTTGAAGATTGAATCTCTTGTTCGCGAACCATCTATTTATAATGATCAATGTTATGAGTTGTTTTTGCCGAACACAGTTAAGTTCGGGGCTATTCAGCTTATTCTCTGTTAATAACAATTCGTTCTCAGGCTGGGAGCTTTGCCGCCCTAACTGATATTCCTCCTTTGTAAGTGAGAAGAATTCAATATCCAATGTTCTTTTTGCAAAATGTTCTTAGTACAGTAGTAGATGGTACTATGTTGATTAAATGTGTAAAAATTTCAGTCCTTCCGCTATCACAATTGATAAGAATACAGTTGTTTCGTATGCTAATCCTCTCTCTTTTCGTACTTCTTATTCTATTATAAATAAAATAGAATCGTCGCAGGGTCTATCTGATGATCAACTTCGCGATGTTTACAAGGAAATTTTGCTTTCAAAATCGAAGAAAGAATCTGATTTATTGGTGTTGCAAGATAGTGCTCAATTGGAGCAGATCTTAGATTTTCTCTTAGCTCATAAAGAAGTTATTGCTTTAGGGGATGATAAAGTCGAATGTTGTCCATTAGGTGAATTCAAAATAGAAATTGTGCCTGACTCACAAAAATATTTCTATACTCCAAATCATCAACTCCCGCACAAATTTCAGGCTGATATTAACAGTTGGATTGACAAGTGTATCGTCCAAGGGTACATAGAGAATTCTGATTCACCTCATTCGAATCCTCTTATTGTTCTCCCGGTTCAAGGTGAATTAAAACCAAAAATATTAGAAAGTTAAATAAAAGTATTGTACCTCTCCAATCGCCTATACATAATGTGCAAGAAACGATTTCCAAGTTAAGTAATGCACATATCTTTTCAAGTTTAGATGTCTCCTCGAATCCATATGGCATAAAAGTTGCTGATGAAAGCAAGCCGTATTTATCTTTTTCTTCTCACAGAGGGCATTATCAGTATAAGATGGTACCTGAAGGTGTGAGAAATTCGTCCAATGCTTTTTGTAAAATCATAGAACTAGCTCTCTCTCATTTATTAGGGATTCATGCATTAATTTATCTCGATGACATAATTGTGTATTCGAAAGATATAGAATCTCATTATCAGAGTCTCAGTTTAGTTTTTGCCGCGTTAAAGAAAGCGAAACTTAAAGTGAAGTTGGAGAAGGCTAATTTCTTTAAACGTTCGTTAGTGTATTTAGGGTTTATGATCAGTTCAAAGGGTTTATCAGCTGATCCTGTAAAGCTGCAAACTCTGAAGTCGTTTCCGGTTCCCGCCGATGTAAATTCTGCTCGTTCTTTTGTTAGTTTTGTGTCTTATTTTCGTAATCTTGTGCCTTTGTTCTCAACCATTGCTCAACCCATCACATCCTTATTCAAAAAGAACGCTAAATTTGTTTGGCTAAGTGAGCAACAGATAGCTTTTGATACGTTAAAACAAAAGTTAATCATCGAACCATTACTTCAATTTCCGGATTTTAGTAGGGAATTTATTATTTCAACAGATGCCAGTAACATCGGTTTAGGTGCTGTGTTGGCACAGAAGGATGATCTAGGCAATGACCGTCCTGTTTCCTTTGCTTCTCGTACATTGAGTAAAGCAGAAAAGAATTATTCCTCCCTTGAAAGGGCACTTGCTCACTTAATAATGATGCACCCCAGCTAAGTTTAGAAATAGTTTTTAGGTTATAAGAATTCGTATTTTCAGATCATCAACCTCTTTGTTAGCACATTTTTAAGAATAAAAGGCTTTAGCAATAAAAATAAGCAAGATGGGCCATCAAGGTTAATTCATTCAATCCTGAAATCTTTATATTGAAGGAAATGAAATATCTGCCCGGATTATTTGTCTCGTTTTCCCCACCTCTCTGCGCTCAATTTATTCAATTTCAGTATCGTTATTCTGGTGCTTACAAAAAGTTTTCAATCTCACATCCGATATGATAAAAACGAACAAAAAGAAAGTGTTCAAGACTTTCTCAATCTTTGATTCCATTAAAACAAATGTAAATATTATTAATTTTCCACATGTTCTCATCCACGATATTCTTTATTATGTTACAAAGGAAATGCAATATCTCATAGAAGTTCCCGATTCTCTTGTATATACAATTCTTAGTCTTAATCATTCTAGTTTAGGAGCTGGCCATTTAGGTCACGTGAGAACAGAAAAACGTATCCGAGAACGGTACATCTTTCCAAAGATGTCAAAGTTAGTTTATGATTTCTGTAAAGAATGTTCTTCTTGTCTTAGGGTGAAGGGTAATATACCTAAGAGAGCGCCCATTTTCAAGTATCCCGTTCCATATCAACCTTTCTGTAGGGTTCATACTGACATTATCGGACCTTTACCTCCATGTAAAGCGTCAGGGGCTAAATATATTCTTGTTTTTAAAGATTCTTTAACTCGTTACGTTGAGTTATGTGCGATTCCGTCTCGAAGTGGCATTCATATCGCTAATGCTTTGCTTCATAGGGTTATTGTAAGACATACAACACCCAGCATCATTTTCTCTGATCAAAGTTGTGATTTTGTTCAATCGTTTTTCAAGCAGTTATGCAAGCTTTGGAAGGTTAAGAATGTAGGAATAACCGTCCTCCCATCCACTGCTAACTCTCTGATTGATCGCGCCAAAGTGCAAATTGAGAATTATTTACGTCGTTACGTGAATGAAAACGGTAACGATTGGTCTAATTTCCTTCCTTTCGCTCAATTAAGTATTAATTCCTCTTATAATGAAACTCTAGGAGATTCATCTCATTTCATTCTTTTCGGGTATTCAAAAAGGTTACCTTATGATGTAGAGAACTACGTCACTCCGTTTTCAAATCCTGATAAAAATTATTGTCCAACTCATGAAGAGTTAAAAGATATAGTTATTAGAACTAATTTAATTCGTGAGATAGCGAAAGAAAATTTAGAAGTAGAAACAAGAAAGTTTGTAGAAAGGCAGCATAAGAAAGCTGAAGATAGAAAGATCTCAGTCGGTAGTAGGGTGTTTATTCTTGATGTTAAACCAGCTGGGGTATGTAAAAAGTTGTTTTCCCGTTGGAAGGGACCTTCTAGAGTTGTTGGTGTTCTAGGGAGAAACAGATTTATACTTCAATGTCTCCAGACATCTCGTGAAATCGCAGTCCATAGAGATAATTTCAAAATCGTACCAGAGCCGATTTTAGATCAAAATCATTGTTCAAATCCAAATCTCTCATCTATTAAAGATAGTAATCCGAAACAAGTACATTTCGATGTCGAGAAAAATGTGGTAAATGATCAATCTGACAGCATAAATTCAGATGATGACGAGTCTGAAGTTGTTATGTTCCCTCATAAAGCTTCAAAGAATGTAAATAGAATGCCGTCTGTTCAGCAATCGCATGAGAGTCACAGGTATTCAAACTCATCTTTTCGTGATCCGATAAGGTCATTTTCTAATTCTAATTCTCACCAAGGTGTTCATGATAGTCCGCAGGAATGCTCATTTTTGTCAGATAGTGTTCCAAAATCCTCGTTCTCTGGTTTCGAAAATCAAAATGAGAGTGTAAATAATTCAAGTTTTTATAAGTCTAGTTCGTATTCTGATGATTCTGATGGTAATTACGTTCCCCATCAACATTTTCAGGGTCCTCGTATCCAAAGTCCTAGATGGTTACGTTCGAGTAATAAAGTGTCAAATACTAGTACTCCTATTTCTCAAGACGATCAAAGTCAAGCTTCTTGTTCTAATTTTCCTACAAATCGTTCGTTCTCAGAATAGTTCTCAGGTTTTTTCTCTGTCAAAGCAGACTGCATTTGTCATGTTGATTGTTTTGATAGAACAATGTTGATGTCGTATGTGTATATATTTGAAGGTATTATTTGTTGATAATCATTCTTAAAACGATGTATTATTTCCTGTACCTGAATTGCTGAGAAGATAACGAACGAAGATCTTGAGAAGAATGAAGAAGTTTTTGTTTTCTTATTTATTATTGTATTATAGATTTTATGTTATGAGTAATTACGAAGTAGTTTGTTTTATGTAAAACATATCTGTTCAGAAATGTAAGCAGTATTTACAAGTGTAAATAATTGTCTGAAGGGGGGAGCTTTCCCGATTTAACCTCTTATATATATATATATATATGCTCTATATATATATATATATATTTATATATATATATACCTTATATATATATATATATATATATCTTTATACTCTTCTCTCTCTATCATCTTTCAGAGTAAGTAAAACAAACGTCGATGTAGTAATAGTATTTTTGTAGTAAAGAGTAAGGTGCTTTGCGTCGCTGTGAATGTATAAGAATACCGTAACGCATAGTACCGAGGGAGTCTTTTCTTGAGTGTTGTGAGAGTAGGTCGTGTTTGTGCAGGCTCTAGCGGAGTGGGAATATTGTACTCCGAGCCGATGTTTTGTGTTTGTTTGTTAATTCCATGAAGTGTTTTATTATTTATCCATGCAGCCAAATCCATATTTATGCTTGTAAAATATTAGCATAATATCTCGTGTTTATTAATGTCGTGAAGAGACATTCATTTATTTTCCTCGATTTCTACAAAGTTAGATTATCAAGTCTTGCATCTCTTTTATGTGAAATGATTGAAATATTTTATTGATTCTTGTTTGAAAATAAAAGCAAGTGAAGAATTTCCATAATCTAATTTTATATTACTGAAGTATAGTAATATCTCATCCGGCTGTCATTCAGGTAAAACACAACCGACCTTACTTACATCTCTCCCACTCAATTCTTTTATATTGTCACGACTCATATTTTATTTTTGATGAAACTTTGTACAAATATTTCTCTCAAGCATTCTGTATCATGGTTAAGATTATTGTAATTTTAAGAAGACTGTTCCAAGATTATTTTACATGAATAAGGATATAAAATTACTTGACTACATTTCTTTATTTAAAAGGCATATGACGTAATAGAGTAAAGTTATTTATACGAAGTCCATTCTCATTCTCCTAGTCTTTGAAGCATCCTTTTTATTTTCTTCGAAGTGTAGATTATCTTAAACGTAAGTCCTCTAGTCTGATCCTTAAGAACTTAATCTTCTAGAAATCCACGATCTTCCATGTAAGGTTTTACCGCAGGATGTCTGAAAGAAAAGAGGAGCACTTAGCAATATATAGAAAGAAATATGAGAAACAGGAAATATATATATATATAACCAACCATATTATATACTATATATACTTTATATATATATATTTCTTATATTATATATATATATATATATATATATACTCTTTCTTTTTCTTCTTTACTGTCACTACTCCCATGCTATTATTACAAACATTGCTTATCATTATCTAACGTACCAAACACTATTTGTTATCTCTAACAATACTTTACCATGGGTATTGTTACATCATTATCACTATGTCCTGCATCACTAATATCTAATATTTTTACTATCATTACATCCCTTTACATGTCATTATCATTAACATTATTAACATTAGCACCACTATCATCATTATATTACTATATTATTACCATATTATTATTATCACTATCATCATCACAAACACTATTAATAACACTATCACCAATTAATAATACACCATCACTACCATCATTATTATTATCATTATCACTATCATCACCATCACTAATATCATCATTTTTACTATCATTACCATCACTTCCACTGTCATTATCATTAACATTATTAACATTAGCACCACTATCATCATTATTACTATATTATTACCATATTATTATTATCACTATCATCATCACAAACACTATTAATAACACTATCACCAATTAATAATAGTCACCAATTAAATTATAATACTGCTATTGTTCATGGAAGTGAATAATGTCAGAAGGGGGTTCCCAGCCCCAACAGCCATGCGAAGATAGTCTTCATATCCCTGCAACGATTTCTAGCTGAATGAAAATTAGCAAGAGTGATAGGAGAACGAGAATTTTTCCACTCCCGATATGCACTGTCTCTAGCCTGAATGGCCAGAGAACAAGCACGATCAAACCATGAATTATGAGGAGAGAAAGATTTAGTCGAAGAAGTAATTAACCTGCTCATCCCATCAACGATTACATCTCCCACATTATCAGCAGAAGTCGAAGCATCACCAGAGACAAAGCAGTCATTCCAATTATAGTTAGCGTAGAAGTAAAGCAAGACCCCCCCCCAATTGGCCCAATCAAAGTGCCAGAAAAAACACTTAGGGCAGGATGGAGCTGTTGGAGAGAATGTATTAAAATTAAGAGAAATAAGGTTGTGGTCAGATTTACCAATAGGAGCGAAGGTGGTGTATTTATAAAGAGAAGGACTAGTGGTGAAACATAGGTCAAGTGTGTTCAAGAATTGGTTGGGACAATCCGGTGTAAGGGAGGGTCGGTGTTCAATCTCTTATGTGGTTTTTATTCAAGCAGGAACTTAATCAGAAACATGGAGGGAGATTATTTCTGACAAGTGCATGCCCCCGAAGAGTTTGATTGACCACCTAGCACGTCAATCCAAGACCAAATGGCCTTCCGTTGAAACAGTCTTGATGAAAGATCCGAGAGAATAAAAGAAATTAATTCGAAAACAGGCGAAGCTGTTTAATTTCCCCTCCGTGGCCACCGGATAGTGTAGAACTTAGAGTTTCTTCCAACGCGGGTTGTCACAGGGACTGCTCGTGTACCTTTACATCTATTATAAATCGTCCTAAAGATAATAACAGAGACGAGGAAAAGATGACTATGATAACTTGAACAAATAAAAAGAAAACAAGTAGAACAGATAATAGCATAAAAATATCGACTGTTATGAAATTCTTCTGAAGATATTAGGAACAAAAAGGAAAGCAAATGATGCGAAGAAGTAAAAATATCTGACCATAACAATATAAATAAATAAATAAGACGGCGGATAATGAGAAGAAGATACTTCTTACTTTTATTAAACCAAGTAAAGGAATGTTTAAGGTTTTAAATATTTACAACAAATATATTTACATTTTAAACGTTTTATCATTGAGTGATTCTGGGGATTGGTAAAAATCCAGAATCATTTTTATGAAAATGATTTACAAAAAGAAACAAATAAATACAACGGTGAATTTAAAATGACCTTGCCTTATATAATAACTAATCCATTAGAACCTTCAATAAATAAATGAGCTAAAGTCTAAGATGTTAATGTGATAAGGATTCAGCTTATCTTTTAACCACAATTCGATGAATCCACTACGAGAGAAAATTTCCAGTTCCGGCAAAAATCAGTCCAAGGGATGGAATTATTCAAAAGAACAAAACTAAACCCATGACAAAAGTTTGTCCAAAACTGAGAGATTTCCGATTGAACTTTGAGTGGGACTCTAAATGGAAAATATAGGCCCAAATGATAAAAAGTTTCCATTCAATTGGGACGTTAGGCCCAATTCATAAAAAGTAAGCATCTAATTGGGACTTTAGGCCCAATCCATAAAAAGATCACTGTAAATTGGGACTTTAGGCCTAATTCATTAAATGCCAAGTCTAATTGGGACTTAAGGCCCAATTCATAAAAGTTAAATTGGTATGATAGGCCCAATTCACAAAATGTTCCATTTAATTGGGACGTTAGGCCCAATCCATAAAACCTGTGGGAATATACACCACAGTTAGATAATTCCATGAAAATAACTAAATTGACTATATTTAAACTATTATGTAAATTTAAATTGAAAACTTGAAAACTATATAATAATATAATAATATTACATGATTAAATTGACAGATAACTATATGACAGAGATTAAGAAAACTAAATGACTAATTGATAATAATAATAACAAGTAAATACAATGAAAAAACCTACCCTAGCAAATAAAGATTTGTCTGAGGGTTTTATGTCGTAGATGAATGGAGAAGAATCTCCTATAAAAGACATAAAACCTCCATGAGTTTACAAAGAATTGAACATTATATAATTCAAGTTCATAAAGATCATTATCTAAAATACATATCCTATCTTATTAATATCCATACCTTAAATGTTTATATTCTATTAAATGGTAATTCCAGATGAAGTATGTGAATCTGCTAATTATTCTAAATATAAAAAAAACTCTGCAGGACAATTTCAATTAAACAAATATTTAAAGATCTGCTAAGCTGAAACAATAAATAAGGAAATAGTGTAAATCTGCATTAAATGCAACTTAAATATGACATAATCTTCATGCACACATAATGCCTAAACATAAGAATAGGCATGCATCTGTGTGCATGTAAGAACATAGAGAAAAATGAAATGAAACATTCTAATAAAAATATTAAAAAAAACTTTCTCTTTCTAAGTTCCATTTTGGTACTTTGTTAATTATCATTATGATTAAACATAAAAAACAAAACTAATTTCTCCTTAATATTAAGTTTCCGCATCTATTTTTCCAATATGTAAAATGGGTTTTGTGGGGGAAAATGATCCCCCTTACACCAGAATGTGTGTGGGTTCTTTAATTGGTTGCTCCAGATCATTGAGAATGCTGAATAATTCGGCCTCCTCCCCACCTAAATCAGTATGAGAGGACCCCAACCATTCAGTGTTGTGTACATTGAAATCCACTAAATAGAGGACCTCAGTATTTGGATGAGAAGATATAACAGTTCGTGAGATATTCAAGAAAGGCGTGAAAATCTGTTCTGTTAGGAGAACAGTAGCAGAAGCACAAGATCACTGGAGTAGAAGGAAGAAAGATTTTAAGCCACAGAACATCGAAGTTAGGAGATTCGAGATCTCGAGACGTGTTACAGGAGTGTTTATGTTTACATAGGCACATACTCCACCCTTCAGACGGAAATTATGAAATAAGTTATGGTTGGATATATTAAACAAATATATATATATTGTAATGCCACAATGGTGTGTCTTACCTTATTAATTGATCGTCACTGCTCTAATGTAACATCTATTTGATAACTGAGATCTGGCCCTGTATAAGAAGCAAATCAACACAAATCCAAATAGCAGATACCAAGAGCTTTATGCCACTCTGTACTAGTTTTATATTGACCAAAGCAATATGGGACTGAAGGACCCTTATGTAATTCTTTCTTTCTTTCTTCACCTTCCTCTTTGCCCCAAGATTGGGGGTAAGGTGCTGTACAAGCATCGGAAAAGAAAAGCAGTAGGAGAACATGACAAACGTCGAAAAGAAAGCCCAGCCTTACCGCCCCCTCTGTACCATTAATTAGTGAGAGCTCGTCACAGACAGAAAATCCACCCTAGAGCATCATAGGACCGCGACGGACCCTCACTATGGTAAATCTTCTCGTCAATGTAAGGGGTTCATCCCGGCCCAGGTGGGCCACAACCATGCCCCCATACAAAACCCCGCGCCATTCTCTCCTATCATGCACCTTTATTCTCGCCTCTGCCAAACTCACATTTCTCTCCTTCAGACATTCGTTCACCGACTCAATCCACTTTCTCTTCGGTCTCCCAGCCGGTCGGTTCCCAACACACTCACCACTATACATCCGCTTAACCAACCGACTTTCATTCATCCTTTCCACATGACCAAACCATCTCAACATACTTTCATTTATTCTCTCATTTACCCCTTTCTTCACACCACACCACTCTCTAATACGTTCATTCCTCACTTTATTAATTCTTTTCACACCTAGCATGCCCCTAAGATTGTCCATCTGAACACATTGAACTTTAGATCTATACTTCTTATGTAATTATTAAGCATAATTATGTAATTATTAAGCATAAATGAAGTGACCACTAACTCTCAAAGGTCAACACAATACTAATATGGTGCATGGGGTTCAAGACACGATAACATGTTTATATGAAAATATTTATTAAATAAATATGAAAAAAAAAATATTACTTTGATTCCAATTTAAAAAATAAAACGTCAAATCCTATACCTCCAATCAGATAATAAACTATTGTATGACGGAAGTGTATAGCAAATGACAAACAAAATGTTTAAACAAAACTATATAAAATATTGTAAATTTTAGCAATGGATCCAATCCTATAATTCCGATTATATAATAAATATATTATATAAAAGAAATAATATAGCAAAGGATAAATTATCTTAACACTAATATAATAAATTTTATCACAATATTAAACTAAATATCTGATCCTATATTTCCGATTGTATAATAAGAAATATTATACAAAAGAAATTTATAGAAAAAGATATAAATAATAAAAAAATAAATAAATATTCAATATTTCTATTAAGATAAAAAAATCAATGCTTAAAATTTTTGATCGTAATACTCATTGCGAAATAATAAATAAATATTATTTAATCAAAAAATTATTAGGAAAAGAAAGAAAAATGAATTTATCAATGACTTTGGACTTTCAAAAATTTTTCTTTAATACAAAATAAGGTCTAGGGTAAATCTTTCAAAAAAATGCAAATTAAATTTAAAATGACTTAAAACAATACATGTAATATAATACTTTATTTACTGTTTTTTCAACAGGAAGACAGGTACATCCAAGAATATATGTCACTTCTTGTTTAAAAATATTAACAAAATATTTAAAACACTTAATTACAAAAATTGTTTAAAAATATTAAAATATTTAAAACACTTAATTACAAAAATTAACTTTTAACATGACAAACCAATACAAAATACACAATGTAAGCTACTGCATCTTATACAATAACAAACAAGTAAACGGGATTTGTCGTTGTAAATTTTACACATTAAAATATCGTCTGTCAGACAATGCCACACACCAAACACCTTTGACAAAAAGTGGACAAAAATCGTGGAGAAATGACAAACCTTATCTTAAATACCAAGATAAAATATGATGGATACTTGTCATCCAATCAAATACAAAATACATTCAGAAATGATTCACAGACTATAATTTAATCAAGAAATTTACAAGGAAAGACATACCTTTACAATATGAAGAATGGGCGGAGCGTAATCAGTACACCTTCCTAATTACATAAAAAAAATATTCAAGAAACCTGAGAAATATCAAAAGAAATGTTATATACGAAATTAGAGCTTTACACCATAACAAACGATAAGGTTTATATTAACTTTACACTACATGTTAAAATCGCCTTTATGAATTTTTTTAAAATAAATTTTCAATGAAACAAAATATATTACTAATAATAATAATAATAATAATAATAATAATAATAATAATAATAATAATAATAATAATAATACACTGGCTTTATTATTATTATTATTATCATATAACAATACAACTTACAAGTGCTTACTTATTTTTATTATTTTACAAATAATAATTCCATAAATAAATAAAAAGATAAAACTTGCATATATATATATATATATATATATATATATATATAACAACAACCATATAATATATATGTATGTAATATATATATATATATATGTATATATATATAACTTATATAACTTATAAAATATACTAATAATAACCAATAATAATATATATATGTAATAATATATAATATATAATATATATATATATATATATATATAATATATATATATATATATATATATATATATAACTCTTTCTATATCTTTACTAATATATATATATGTATATATATTTATAATAATATATATATATCAATAATAATAACTATCTTTCTTCTTCTTAACATATATATGTATAACATATTACATAACATGTATGTCGCGATAGCCCATTCAAACCAATATATATATATATATATATATATATATATATATATATATGATAAAAATCAATAGTAGCAAAGGGAGCATACAAGTACACAAAGAAACTCACCAGTTGTTTCCTTGTTGATCCTGTTGATTGATATGGGAACAAAAAATTACTTTATCAACTAAGTAATCTGATGATACGTATTGTTTTATTTACAGGTTAATTACTTTAATCATTTGTGTTGCCCACTTTTGTTCTTAGCAATTTTCCTTCACAAGGTAGCCACTCCAGTACTTGTTATTGACAGTACCAAAGGTGCGCACCTGTTCAACTGAACCAATATGATGAGTATGTTACCCCTTCTAGAAACAAATCTATTTATGGCAACCACAATAATATCCTACACACAAGTTACTTCTGAATTTATACTACACATTACCACAAAAGACACAAAAGTACTGCTCTTTACTTTACTCTATTACTTTAACTTTAATCACTGAAAAATAAGATATATAATATAATAAACGGATAACAAGGGAACACAGGATTTGCTCCTAGTGTTGACTTGGTTGACACAGTAACTAGTCCACATCATTCCATCTATTTCTCTTCTTCACACAAAGGAAAGGAAAAGGAAACAAAGGACATCTCTCACTTCTCCCTCTCATGACAAGCAAACCTAAGAAGAAAAACAAACACAAAACTTATCAATCTTATACTCTTCTCTCCCCACCTTTTATTTGTCCAAAACATACACCACACATCACACCGCACCAAAACCACACCACAACACACAACCACCACAAAACACCACAGCACCTACACTTATACTTATCACCCACATACTAAACACTACTCTCTACTCCTACTCTACCCCTACTATTACTACTACTCTTCACATCATACAAATTACCACTCTCTACTTTACTCCTACTATTACTACTTCTACTACTACTACTACTCTCTTCACATACATATCACTACTCTCCACTTTACTACTACCACTACTCCACTACTCCTATTCTACATACCTACATTCATACACTAAAACTACCTCACTTCTTCACTCTGTATCAGACAAGTCTAAATCACGATAATATCCATACCTCATCAATAAACTCCTACCACTTTCTAACACTTCCCCTTCACTTTCATCACTAGAAAAATACTCAACTCTCTCCACCCAGTCAGAATGGCTCTCACCTCTTCTACGTCTCATCCACTCTTTTACTTTAGCACTATGATCCACTTTCTTACTTTTCTTACTTTTTCCTCCTAACACAATCCCTGTTTTTGCTCACTCCACCTTTTTCTACACTTACGACTGTACACTTTCACTACTTCTGACTCACTACACTTCACTTCCCCACCTACAACACTCGCTTCACTTTTTCCTTCTAGTTTTACTTCTTCATTACTCACACAGCGATTGACACACACTTCTTTCTTCACAGTCTTCTTTTCATCATCTTCCTCATCACTCAACCACACTCTTAATGGAACCACTACTTTTTCACCACTTTCTCCCATACTCTTGTTTCCCCTTTTTACTTCATCATCCACTTCTAACAAGGTATAACACAACCTCTTGTCATTGTCTGTATCACTACTCTCCATAAAAGGATCTCCACCCATGATCACACACATACTATCCCATTTTGCATCACCACTATTATGATACTCTTGCCTCTTCCCATTCCATCATACCTTTGATCATCACTCACTTTTACTTGTTTTGACTGCTCTACTACTTGTTTTCCCCTACTACCTCTACTACTTACTATATTGCTATCTACTTCTACTTTGTTCACACCGCGTGTAACTCCCTTCTCCTTAGCACATAACTCACCATAATCACCATACACATCACAATCTCTCCACAAATGTTTGTCCGATCTACACAAGTCACATCTCTTTCTCCTCCATCCGCTCTCCTCACTACTTCTCCCTACTCCTTCACCATAGAAAATCCTCCTTTCATCAACAACATTATTACTCCCACCTGTTTTACTACTTTCTACACTGTCTACTACCCTATCACTATGACTACTTACTTGTCCTCTACCTATACCAACACCACCAACACTACCATAACCTCTTCCCCTACGTTCACCACCATACACACCTCTACCCCTTGATGGACACTTATAAGCATAGTGGTTTTTAGACTTACATATGTTACACTCACTCACTTTACCCTCCTTATCTCTCACATTCAACAATTGACCACAAAACCACTCCTCACTTCTGGGCCCATTTATAGACATACGTTGACTTGAATACCAACTACTCTCACCACTTTCATCTGCAACACTTCGGTTCTCTCCTCTCTTACCAAAACCCTCACATATATTTATCAAAGAATCCCTGAAAGTACGAAACACCCACTCATCCTTACCACAAAAAGCCAACACCATTTGCCTTTGGTTATCACTCACATTCGCTCCCTCAATTAAATGAACACACTTCATGTCTTCACCCAAGTCCACTTTACCTACAATCTTACACTTCCTCTCTATCACTTCATACCTATTCACATACTCTCTCATTGATTCATTAGTCTTACGTTTTATGTAAAAATACTCACACAACTTGTCATACCGATCAAGTTGTTTTTCTTTTGCATATCTTTCATCCATATTACTTAATACCGCATCCACACCTTCTCTCACCTAACTCTTTCCACTTAATCATCCACACACATTCATACGTTTTTGGTTCTAAACTATACAAAATCTCACCGGCTTGTAGATCAAATTCCTGACCACAAATATCATACCACAAATCAACCTTACTTCACCACAACTCATACTCTTCCTCGTTTACATCACCCTTAAACTCCGGACACCCTCTACATGCTCTTCTTTCAACTACCACTTCAACCTTCTTTTGACTCTTATCACCACTAGTACCACTACCATCGTCTTCCTTTCCCATTTTGTACCACTACACACACACTAAATAAAAACCAACAAGATACTCACTACTCCCTCGCTACTTCACTACTTCACACACAATACTACCAGAGCTGAGCGAACTATGCTCTGCTACCACTGATAAAAATCAATAGTAGTGTGGCGAATCCGACAAGCAACTTCGCAACTGACACAGATAGCGAGGCGGAGGGTTTCTAAGCCTCCCGTTAATGAGTTGGTGAAGCCCCAAGGTGTTACTCTCGCCACCCGCTGCAGTTAACACTAGGGTTCGATCTGAAATGGTATCGGAACGCCTGTTGGCTATGACAGTGCCTGCCACTGGTCAACACACCGCTACAACCCTCGTTCTCCAAAGTCAAGAAACAATTAGTAGGAGGAAAAACACGAAGTACAAGGTTATTAAAAATGGGAAGAAAGCGGTAGAGGGGAATAATCCTAACGTTGCCCCCGGGTACAGCAAGACGAAGGCAGTAAGAGGAAAAGGGAGAAAGGCTAACCTAAGAGTATGGACAGGAATCAAATCACAATTAGGCAAGTAAAGGAATTCTTGCGAACGATGTTTTTAATCAGAAATACTTACACAATATTGGGCTATGCCCTTGGAAATTTCAATCGATATTCGGAAAAGGGGGAAAGGAGTGCCAGCCCCTACAAGTCGTGTCCCTCCCAGGCCACTCCCACCCTCTGCACGAGACAATAGGGGTGCTTTCCCGTTTCGTTTAAAGCAACACTCAATGATTTACTCTGGGAATACTAATGTCCGCGGAAAAACCTCGGGAATCGAGGAAAATGCACAGATCTGCAGGTGACTAAAGGAAATGAGAAGCAGCCGATGATCAAAAGAAGGCCAAAGGAAGCAAGTACTCGTTGCCACCTATGATAAAAGGGAAAAATTTCATTACTTATTTACCAACATAACAGTCTACCTGCAGGGGAAAATCAATCATTTCATTAGTGTTACATTATTTCATATCTCAATTCATCCTCCACTTCACATTCAAGCCCTACCTAAAGAAGTGGCACCGTGACTTCCACTCCGCTTAGCATTGATCCGCCGCCTGACAATTATTTCCACCTAAGGTCTGATTACTTTACTCAATATTTTAATTTAATCAGACCTCCTGCAAATGGGGAAAACCAGAAGCATTAGCAAAGGAAACAATCAACACAATAATAATAATAATAATAATAATAATAATAATAATAATAATAATAATAATAATAATAATAATAATAATACTAATTTCAATAATAATAATAATATGGCTCCTTTTTGGGGACTTAATTCCCTACAGTAGCAAAAGGAGCATACAAGTACACAAAGAAACTCACCAGTTGTTTCCTTGTTGATCCTGTTGATTGATATGGAACAAAAAATTACTTTATTAACTAAGTAATCCGATGATACTTATTGTTTTATTTACAGGTTAATTACTTTAATCATTTGTGTTGCCCACTTTTGTTCTTAGCAATTTTCCTTCACAAGGTAACCACTCCAGTACTTGTTATTGACAGTACCACAGGAGCATCTGTTCAACTGAACCAATATGATGAGTATGTTACCCCTTCTAGAAACAAGTCTATTTATGGCAACCACAATAATATCCTACACACATGTTACTACTGAATTTATACTACACATTACCACAAAAGAGACAAAAGTACTGCTCTTTACTTTTACTCTATTACTTTAACTTTAATCCTGAAAAATAAGATATATAATATAATAAACGGATAACAAGGGAACACAGGGTTTGCTCCTAGTGTTGACTTGGTCGACACAGTAACTAGTCCACATCATTCCATCTATTTCTCTTCTTCATAAAAAGGGAAGGAAAAGGAAACAAAGGACATCTCTCACTTCTCCCTCTCATGACAAGCAAACCTAAGAAGAAAAACAAACACAAAACTTATCATCCAATACAAAATACATTCAGAAATGATGCACAGACTATAATTTAATCAAGAAATTTACAAGGAAAGACATACCTTTACAATATGAAGAATGGGCGGAGTGTAATCAGTACACCTTCCTAATTACAAAAAAAAAATATTCAAGAAACCTGAGAAATATCAAAAGAAATGTTATATACGAAAATAGAGCTTCACACCATAACAAACATTAAGGTTCATATTAACTTTACACTACATGTTAAAATTGCCTTTATGAATTTCTTTAAAATTTATTTTAAAAATTTTTTTTCAACGAAACAAAATATATTAATAATAATAATAATAATAATAATAATAATAATAATAATAATAATAATAATACACTGGCTTTATTATTATTATCATATAACAATACAACTTACAAGTGCTTACTTATTATTATTATTATTATTATTATTATTATTATTATTATTTTTTTACAAATAATAATTCCATAAATAAATAAAAAGATAAAACTTGCATATATATATATATATATATATATATATATATATATATATGTATATATATATATATATATAACTCTATAACATAAATATATATATATACATATATATATATATATACATATATATATATATATATATATATTATATAACCAACAACTTATATTTATATATATATATATTATATATATAATATATATATATATATATATATATATATATATATATATATATATATATATATATATATATATGCTTTCTTGTGAAATTCGAACACAATCAAAATCTTGCCCCTGAATAATTCTCAAAGGAGGAACACAATCAAAATAAAGGAAAATATTACCTTTGAATGGCTTTTAAGTTGTAGTGAATTCTTCAGATAAAATAGAGAATGGTTCAGTGTTTTATTTTACCTCCCTCCTTTAAGTAATTTCACCCGAAGCTTTAAATTTCTACATTTCATTCTCTTTTTTGGATGGAGACTTGAGAATGTTATATTTTATTTCTTGAGAGTCAACAAATTTTTCCAATTTTCCACTTCCCATAGATCTACTAAGATAGTCGGCTATTATGTTGTCCTTCTCATGGATATGTTGGAGGAGAAACCTGAACCTTTGAATGTACAGAGCCCAACTCATAATTCTGGGAGTCCTTATTTCTTCTTATTCATGGCAGTTAGAGGACGGTGGTCCGACTGTAGAACGAATTCTCGCCCATACAAATAAGGTTCATACATCTTGACTCCAGTTATTATCGCCAGAGCTTCTTTCTCAATAACCGAATACCTCTGCTGTGTTGGAGACAGCTTTTTGCTACCATAAGCTTCTGGTTGTAGGATTTTGTCTTCTTCTTGTAGCAAAACCTATCCTAAAGTGGTATCTGAAGCATCTACTTGTAAGGTAAACACCTTTTTTAACTGGGGCATTCGTAGGATTGGCTTTGATGAAAGGGCATTCTTTAACTTTTCGAAGGCTTCTTGGTGTTCAATCTTCCATCTTACTTTCGTCGGCTCTCCTTTCTTCATCAACTCTGTCAAAGGAGATGCAATGTCTGCATACCTTTTTACAAAATCGCTGTATTAAGGGGTGAACCCTAGAGAAGACCTAGCTTGCTTCTTGTTTTTCTGTGGCTCAGCTTTGAGTATTTTTTCTACATTTTCATTATGTAGTCCCTTCACTCCATTTCCTATTTGGTGTCCTAGGAATTCAACACTAAATGGTGCAAATTCGCATTTAGAAGGGCGGATGGTATAACCTTCTTCCTGCAAGCGTTGTAGTACAATTCCTATTGTGTCCAAGTGTCAGTTTCAGGTTGGGGAATGAATTATAATGTCATCGATATAAAAGTCGACATTTATTTTGTCCAGTATTCTTCTCATTGCTCTTACCAAAGTCTCACTGGCGTTAACCATTCCAAATGGCAGCTTGACATAGTGATAATGTCCATCTTGCTTGGAAAATTCTATCTTGTAGGCGTCTTCGCTTCTTATTGGAATGTGCCAGTAACCTTTAGACAAGTCGAGTTTGCTATAATACTTGGCAGCAGCAAATTTGGTGAACAATGTTTGTGTTGCCATCATAGGTTTGGGATCGAAAATAGTTACTTTGTTTAAGGCACAATAATCTGAGCTCGGTCCTGGTATTATAAGGCAAGATGTAGGGTTTAATTCTAGTTGGATTTTCATCTATCAGATCTATCACATGTTGGTCTTGACGTGCTGTTCCTGGGATATCTATCTGTAAACATTTCGCTGTGTGGCTCCAAAACACGAGTTCTGCTCTCATTTTATCTGAAATTTCACATCTTTAAATCTTCTAAACTTTTATTTCTCTTTACGGCAGTGTCCATCACAGATACAGATGTTTTCTTCGTTTTCATCTTCACAAAGAATAGCCGAAGCTCCAATCTCTTGATCCTCGTTCCTTTCTGTCACACAATCTTCTTCTCTGAAGATGTACTTTTTACCAAATCTCCAACTTTTATCTTATAATTGTCCATGCCATAAGGAGCAATCACTTCATATGGTCCTCCTCATCTCATCAACATTTTATGGGATGTAGGTATTAGTACCAAAGCGAACTCTCCTACCTTTAAAGTTCTATTTCTGGACCTTTTGTCATAGTACTTTTGCTTAGTCTGAGCGCGCTAGATTTTCTCACGCTATATGTAGCGTTTCATTTAAACGTTCTTGAAGGTCGAGCACATATTTGTAGGTGGTCTTTGCTTGTTCAGGGTCAATGTCTCCTGACCATACTTCTTGCAAAATTTACATGGGTTCTATGAATTTGTTTCATTTTCTCACCTGTTTGTGACACATCCATTTCAACATTATTTTCAAGGTACCATTAAATTTCTCGGTAACTCCTTGGGTCATGGGGTGGAAAATACTTGAATGGATCTGGTGTATGTTTAACATCTTCGCAACGTCTTTCATTAACAATGATGTAAATTGGGTACCATTGTCTGAGTATTTCTTTGGGGACTCCCAACCTCATGAATATGCTCATTAAGCGCTCAGCTACCTTTTGCGCTGATATACTCTTCAGTGGTATTGCTTCCGGATATCTTGTTGCGCTATCGACTAATGTCAAATCATGCTGGTGCCCTTCTGACGATGGAGGAATTATGGGTCCTATAAGATCGATAACGCCCCTTTGGAATGGTTCTTCAATGATAGGCATAGAGCACAATGGTACTCTAGGTACTCACTTTTTTGGGGACATTCTTTGACATATATCGCATGAATAGCAAAAGCCGGTGACATCATGATACATGTTCAGCAAGTAGAAATGATGTTTAATTTTCCCATGCGTTTTCTTTACACCTTGATGTCCTCTGAAAACTTCATCGTGAGCACTACTTAATACTTTATTTCTGTACTCTTTGGGTACAATCGAGACTTTTCTCTCTGTGTTGTTTTCTATGATCCTTTTGAATAATAAATCATTTATAACAATAAATTTTCTTTTGCCCTTTTCTATGGACTTCCATAATTTCTTCAGGGTAGGATCATTTTGCTGTTTCTCAGCAAACTCTCTTCTATCTCATGAGATTTTCTACTTGGTCATTGTCTTGTTCTGACAATGCCTCTCCTGGAGCAGCTATACTCGGGATCTCATCACTTTATGATTTCTTTCTGAATCTTCCAGATCCTCTTTGAATGAGTGTTCGTCAGCATTCTTCTTTTCTCTGAGCTGGGTTTTCTCTTTATGATGTTCTACAGGAGGTTCTTCAGTAGCACTACTATCCGCATGAGAATCACTCTTCTCTTTCAATGCCTCATCTGTATGTATATAAATCATGATTAGGAATATTCTCATGAGTGATAAGTGTCGCACTATCACTCTACGCTTTCCTGCGAAATTTCTTCTGCCTTGTTGATGCTTCGAGATTCTTACTTTGTGAATTTTACTTGCTTGCTTTACGCAGAGACTATGGTGCTGAGACCTATCCCATTCAGCATCAGGCTTATCAGGAGGTAATACTCCATTTATATTACCTAAAATAAGATCATATATGACATCTGGCATTATCACAGCCTTCGTTTTTCCCGTGTAGTAAGGTGTATCCAACTCCACATTTGCTAATGGAACACATTTCACTGTGTTATCCATGAGCCTCATGTTAGTAAACCCTCCTGTATATAATCCTTTTGGAACGTATTTTTCTCTAAGTACTATTCCATTGCACCCAGTATCCCGTAAACATCGGACATAAAATCCATTGGCATAACCGCTAACCACAGGCAAGTGATGGGGATTATCATCTGAATCACCCATCGAACAGACCTCTACTGTTTCAGCAACATCTTCTTTGGGAGATACGCAATCTTGGATATCTCTTCTTGGTTATATCCGCAGCAGCAGCAGTAGTATTTAGATTGGATTTTTGAAGCCTATAATGAGTATTAAAACTTCTACCACTATAATTCTGGAGTGGTACACAACAGTTCTTTGCAATATGTCCATGTTTATTGCATCTGTAACAGACAAATGTATCTTTGTGTTCAGATTGGGATTTAGTTGAATCTCTTTTTACATTGTTGCCTTGCGCAACTTTCGCTGACTCATTCAAACTATTACTGGTGTGGGTATTGCATTGTGCTGGCTTACTATTATATTTATTATTTACATACGACCCGTTATTACCTTTATATTTGAAATTATTATTTCTGTGACTATTTCTATGTACTAAGCTCATTCTGTGTGCATATAAGTAATTATATAAGTATCTCTTCCATTTTCTTATTGTTTCTATCTTTAAGGAAAATCGCTAATTCCTTGGGGATCGTTGAAATATTTATCAATAGCAAAAAAAATTAAAAGTTTTTAGACACTTTCTTCGACTTCAGCGGCCAAAATCCATTTCTTTATTGAATCTAAAATCTTTTTCATATAGGTTGCTAGGTTATCATCGTTCAGTGGGGTTATTGATTGAATCTATATCCATTTTCTGTTAAGTCATATCATACAAGCAAAGCTTTCTTTAAAACTTTAAATTTGGAAGAATCCTCCAAAGACAATTCATTATATACATTGACTGCTTTCCCAGTCAACAATGATCCTAACAGATGAGCATACAGTTCTTTCGGGATCTCATTAGCTACAGCTTGTTTCTCAAATAATATAAAATAATCTTCAATATTGTTCACTTTTTCATCAAATGGGGGCAATTTCAGTTCTGGTAACTTGTTATAGGCAGTACCAGTATTTGTATGGGGAGGATGTAAGGTCGTGACTGATGCTTCATGACGTCGCTGGTTTTTCTTCATCCTCTATTCGCATTTGTAGCATACATTCTTCATGATTTCTCATCTTTCTCTGCGGCAATTTATCTTTCTCAGCGATAATTCTACGCTCATCCGCTGCCATTTTACGCTCTTCTGCTTCTTTCAATGCCTCACGTTCCCTTAATCTTGCCTCCCTACAGAAATTAGCTGCATCAACCCCAGTAATACCCCTACTTTTACATAATTCTATCAATGTGTCGTTATTTGCCATAATGGAAATTTTTTATTCAGAATATAAAGCACACTAGTCACGATGATACTTCTAGAAAATAATAAGTGTTCCAACTAGAAAAATGACATTAGAGAAAAATCAAATTCCGATCAGTAAGTCTTATTCACTTTTACGACATATCTGTCTTTTAAACAAAATATATAAACTTATTGGACCAAAATATATATAAATAGTTTCATATATACACGTGTTATCAAAATATTATCTAACTTATGGATACTGAATAAGATATTACTTTACTCTACTCTGAGAAAATATTCTCTCGGACAGGCTAACCAAAATTCTGTATAGATGTAACGCCAGAATGGGTTCTTACCTTATTAATGGATCATCACCACTCAAGTGTACATCTATTTGATAACTGAGATCTTTACCTGGGTAATAAGCAACTCAACACAAATCCAAATAGCAGATACCAAGAGCTTTATTCCACTCTATACTAGTTTTATATTAACTAAGGCAATATGGGACTGAAGGACCCTTATGTAATTATTAAGCATAAATGAAGTGACCACCAACTCTCAAAGGTCAACACAATACTAATACAGTGCATGGGGTTCAGGACACGATAACACGTATATTTGAAAATATTTATTAAATAAATATGAAAAAAAAAAATATATTACTTTGATTCCAATTTAAAAAATAAAATGTCAAATCCTATACCTCCAATCATATATATAATAAACTATTATATGACAGAAGTATATAGCAAATGACAAACAAAATATTTAAACACAATTATATAAAATATTGTAAATTTTAGCAATGGATCCAATCCTATAATTCCGATTATATAATAAATATATTATATAAAAGAAATAATATAGCAAAGGATAAAATATCTTAACAGTAATATAATAAATTTTATCACAATATTAAACTAAATATCTGATCCTATATTTCCGATTGTATAATAAGAAATATTATACAAAAGAAATTTATAGGAAAAGATATAAATAATAAAAATTATAAATAACTTTAATATTTCTATTAAGATCAAAAAGTCAATGCTTAAAATTTCTGATTGTAATACTCTTTGCCAAATAATAAATAAATATTATTCAACCAAAAATTATTAGCAAAAGAAAGAAAAATGAATTTATCAAAGACTTTGGACTGTTTCAAAAAATTATCTTTAATACAAAATAATGTCTAGGGTAAATCTTTCAAAAAAATGCAAATTAAATTTAAAATGACTTAAAACAATACATGTAATATAATACTTCACTTACTGTTTTATCAACAGGAAGACAGGTACATCCAAAAATATATGTCGCTTCGTGTTTAAAAATATTAACAAAATATTTAAAACTTAATTACAAAAATTACAAAATTACAAAATACATAATGTAAGCTACTGCATCTTATACAATAACAAACAAGTAAACGGGATTTGTCGTTGTAAATTTTACACATTAAAATATTATAGTCTGTCAGACACTGCCACACACCAAACACCTTTGATAAAAAGTGGATAAAAATTGTAGAGAAATGACAAACCTGATCTTAAATACCAAGATAAAATATCATGGATACTTGTCGTCCAATCAAATACAAAATACATTCAGAAACAATGCGCAAACTATAATTTAATCAAGAAATTTACAAGGAAAGACATACCTTTACAATATGAAGGATGGGTGGAGCGTAATTAGTAGACCTTCCTAAATTACATAAAAAAAAAAAATTCAAGAAACCTGAGAAATATCAAAAGAAATGTTATATACAAAAATAGAGCTTCACAGTTCACACCATAACAAACAATGAGGTTTAACCTTACACTACATGTTAAAATCGCCTTTATGAATTTCTTTAAAATTTGTTTTAAAATAAATTAAAAAAAAAAATCCACCAAAGTGACTGCTTTGAGCAGGGTTGAATTTCCAGGTGAACATTAGAACATTAGAAATAAAAAGACAGTAAGAAGCCACATGGGCCTATCGAGACTCTCCCAATTGGACAGTATAAACTTGGCGACTTTCAAATTACCTTAAATTCTAGACATTGGCAATGTTTTTAGAAAATAAAATAATAAAGAATTTTGCAATCTAAAAACTGTTAGGAAGAAAAAATTGTATTTCAAAAAGGAGTTTGGTAATAGAGTTATCAGGTAAACAATACTGTAATGTACTTACAAAAATGTATTGCAATGTATATATATAAAATTGAAAACAAGAAAAAAGTATATATAAAATAGCATTTTTATTTTTAGTTATACCCCGATGAAAAAAAAAAAAAAAAAATTCTAGCCTAACTATAATCTCTATCAATTCTCTCAACTTTCTTATGTTTTCCGGCATCCACCAAGTAATTGTGACTTAATCTTGATTAAACAAAAAATTAACTTTTTGTAATTATTTACCATGATAAATATTAATGTCAAGAAAAGAATATGTACAAAAAAATCAGAGTGTTCAAGTGACAGTCTGAGGAAACAAGGAACTGATAAGCCTTACGCAAAATCCACGGGTACCCTTCTTTGAACCAAAGCTACTACCAGACCTTATCAAACCCTCCTTCATTTACTGACCTACAACACTATCCCAACTCTGACCCCAAAGTACCTCTATGTTAATTTAATACAAATGATTCCCATGGTATATTTACATTGAATAACTTTATGACCAAATATAATAATGAAATATAATTTAAAAGGCCAGTCCAGTAATTACCTGCCAATACAAGAAGAAAAAATAAATATTAGTAATAAAAATAAAAACGAATAAAGCATAATGTTTCCTGCGTGATACATGACCTCCTGGACTGTTCATGCAAAGGGCAATGGCAATGTGCATTAGCAGGGACAAACGAAACATGCAGAATCTGGAAGCATAATCAAGGTGAAAGTAAAGCTACATCCAAACAAGCAACCTAAAGGAAAAAAACAAGAAAACAAAAAAACAATCACCGGAAATAGCAGCTCAATGCAAAAAAAAAAAATATATATTTATGAATAAAAAAGTCGAAGTTGACCTGTGAGCAATGACAAAACCATTGGGTATACAACAAATTTATATAAATGAAAAAATGTATATCTCGCCAAGAAAAATGTATATCTCGCTAAATTATATAAACTGTAAAAATTGAATTCTAATCAGATGAGTAATAAAAAAGTTATATGCCACCAATTATATATATATATTTTTTTCTTTTTTTGCGTCTAAAAAATGAGTAACTTTTTATTTCATATCAGATTATTACAAAACTTTCAGAGCATGCATAATTAAGGAAGATACAAATATTTTGTTTAAATAAATTTTTTGTATACCAAACGGCTTTGCTGCTGTTCATGGGAAAACTTTAAAGTTTTCAAAAGTTTTCTTGTGACCAGTGGCAAAACTGTTGGGCATACAAAACATTGAGCTAAATAAAAAAAGTATATCTCTTTGAGTTATAAAAGCTATAAAAATTTTATTCTTATCAGATGAATAATAAAAATGTTGCATGACACCAATTATTAAAATTTTTTTTTTGCCAACTCAAAAATGAAAACCAACAAAATCTTTTTTATTATTCATACTATCAGTTTTAAATTTTCAAAGCATATATAATTGGGGAAGATGCACATATTTTGTTTAGATAAAGTTTTTGTATACCCATTAGATTTGGCACTGTTCATGGGAAACATTTCAAAGTTTTCTTGTGATCAGCAGCAAAACTGTTGGCCATACAGAAAATTAATCTAAGTAAAATATTTGTAACTTATAGAGCTCCATAAGGTCTGAAAGTTCCATTGTAATCGGTTAAATATTAAAAATGCTATGCCATCAATTCTAATTTTTTTTTTTTTTTTTTTTTTTTTTTTTTTTTTTTTTGCAACTCAAAAATAAAAAAAATCAATTTTTTTATTTTTCATCAGATCAATACAAAATTTTCAGATCATATACTACTATGCAAGATTCACATTTTTTTGTTTAGATAAATGTTTTGTAAACTCAAGGGGTTTGCCGCTGCTTATTTAAAATTTTTCCCATGCACAGCATCAAATTCGTTCTGCATACAAAAAATTTATCTAAACAAAAAGTCTGTATCTTTCCTGACTCTACATGCTGCCAAAGTTTTGAACTGATTGCCTGAATAATTAAAAGGTTATTGCAATTTTTCCATTATGACTTGCCAAAATTGAACCCCCCAGTATCCTCCTCTAACATCATGAATAAAATAAGAGCATTCAATTCTATATAAAATGTTAAAACCTAAAAATCATAGAATTGATGATTACTACCCTCAAAAGTTAGGCACCCCTATGGGTAACTTCCCTTTAAGGTTAATATTTTTTAAGTTTAAGGTTTAATAATTTTTTTACATTACCATATGCCAATTTATTCCTTAATTCTGTGTTCGTGTTTCATATTTATGGTATGTAGAGTTTAAAAATTTGCAAATGCATTACTTTTTTGTTACATAGAAATCTACCTATGATATCCTTTATATTTACTGCTAAATTATAATTATTTGTAAATACTGAGGCAATAAAACAGAAGTATACCGTAATTTAAAATTAATTTCACTTCATTTGAAGGAACCTACTTACGTCATAATAATAAGATTTTAAGATCTTGTTTTATAGGAAAAAAATGTATTTTCATTTAGAGGTGTTTAATAACTTAGATAAAAGTATGACATACAATCAGAAACCCCGTCGATAAAGACTGGAAAATGCTCTAAAATGATCTTCAAAACCTACTACAAGAACATAGGTTCGTTTTATTAAAATAACTTCTAGTATTCATATGTTAATTTAAACCATGTTATTATGTAAAGCTAATTACTTGCATAACTACTGTATGTCAAATAAAATAAACCTTTCACCATTTGTAAAACATTTGTGCCACACATAAGTGTTAAAGAAGTGTTCAAGATAACTATTTCATATTTGGTTTGGTTTATACATTTTATATTATAGCATTTGTTATGAAATAACATTTATATTTATATTTCAACTTTATTATTCAATTTTTAATTTTTCAATTTTAATTTGTCACAGATGTTGGGCTTGATATACAAGATGAAATGGGTCGGCATGAAGTCGGTTTTGTTGAAAATACTATAAAAACTCCAATTGGAGAAACAGGCTGCTTATTTGAGGCAAATTTTTATATTAATAAAGTTCCGGTAATAATATATATATATATATATAATATTAATATAATTATATTAAGTATATATAATATAACTATAATTATATTATATATATATATATTATATAATATATATATATATATATATTATATATATATATTATATATCCAATAATTTATTTATAAAAACTTCTCAAATAAATTAGTAAGTATTTATCAAGTTACATATCTGAAGGTCTTCACATGTGTAGGAGCGTGAGCTTTTGATGATGTAAACAAGATCCTCCTTCAGACCGATTAAGTTGAATGACAAAATAATAATAATTAAAGGTGGTACTTAAGTTGTTAAAAAATATATAAAGTATTATAAAATACATTTCTTTTATTAAAATTACATGTCTTAACCTTAATGCGTCTGAGGAGGATCTGCGTTTAAATTAGTTTGCCTCCTTTAAATTTATTTGTGAAGTGTTGCTATTCTGCTGAAAAATATTAACTTTATTGAAGTTTTATATCAGATCATTTTCTATTCTCGCATTCCGAGTGTCCGAGTGCTTATGCAAATATAATACTTGCGAATACGAAAACGTCCACATGCATAATAAATATATATATATATATATTATCATATATATAATATGATATATATATAATATATATAGTATAATGATATAAATATATAATATATATATATATTAAGTATTATATTATATATTATATATATATAAGTATATATATATATAAATATTTTACATGATACCCACCACTCACGAGCAATGCCCTTTTCAAAAGGAGGGGGCAAAAAAATAAAAAAAATAAACATATACAAAAATATTATATTGCGAAAGCCGTGGGGCTTGTTATTTAGTGAATTATTAAAAATATTTACTTGTTATAAAAGTGAAAAGTGGCTGTGGCCTTGTTTTTGTACATGCAATAAGAAATTCGGAGTCAATCGAACTCTTAAAATTTTTTAAAAAATAACAAAGATATAGTCACTGGGGACCTCTTATTGCTTACATTTTAAAAAAATTACCTCTGAAAAAAACAAAGTATATATAACCCTCTAGTGAGTGGTAGCATTAGTAATAGTTATCTGCTGTGGATAAAAAAAAAAAGGAACAAAATACCAACTAATTTTGTTAAAAAAATCCTGAAAAAACTGTGGATAATACTCTCTAGTGCTAGTGGTGCACTAGTAGTATCATCGCTGTGAGGAAAAAAATGTTAGTGATAATGTACATACTGCGGTCAATTTTTCCGGATCTACAGTATTACATCCACTATTGATGAAGGGGACAATGGAAAGTGAAAACTGGCAGTGTCTGCCTTCTCTTTAGGAATTCTGTCTCCTTCCTCGCTTTCTATTTTGTTGGCAAATGCTGCTTCCTACAAATGAACCGTTGGTTCAAAATATTTTCAATTTGATTTATGGAAAACCAGTGCTTGCGTAATCAATGTGAAGTGATTTGCTACCAGGGAGCAAATATTTATATGAGGATTTAGTTATCCTGATTAAAAAAATTTTAAATAATCAATAAAAAATGGCTTTGAGATAACCTGTTAACACGTGTCCGGGATGGTTTTTTGTGTGTTTCCTGACTCCTTTTTCCTTCTCAATGTGGCACTGGTGTTTTTGCTTTGCGGCTCTTGTTGCCACTTTTATCCTTGCTTCAGATTATATTTGCTTATCCTCTTCAGGCTAAAGCTCCAGAAAATCGTCCCCACTTTCCCCGCGTGTTCCGCTTGTGGGGGGATTGGATAAGTCAAAGCCTTGTTTTGTAATTCTTATTTTATCAGAGTAAATTCCAAAGCGTTATAAACAACACCAAGTCTACAAAGGAAAAATCAGGAGACGGCTAACACACATTGTCAAACTTTTAGAAAAAATTTTTAAAAAAAGCAATGTCTGGGCCACTTGTCTTGGGGTTCGCGTGGAGAAAGGAAAAGAAATGTTGCCGATTTGGCGAGTTTTAGAAATTTGGTGACAAAACATGGAGAAGATAAAATTTATGTAAGGTGGTTTTAAATTTTGTTTAAAAAAAAACATAAAAAAAATACATAATTATTGTTGAATAATTGTTTTACGATCTATTGTACTTGGACATTGTAAAAATGGCAGTATATATATATATATATATGTAATATATATAGTATATATATATATATAATTATATATATATATCATATATATATTATATTATATATATATATTATATAATATATTAGTATATATAGTATAAGCATAGGTGGGCTAGTAACTGCGTTATCTGTAACGGCGTTATGTATACGGGCTTTACATTGTAAGAGTTAACGGTAACTTGCTTCAAGCATTTTTAAAAAAAATGTAACGATGTAACGGTAACGCATCCTCTTTTTTAAAAAATTTGTAATGGTTATTGTTCCATTAATCCTCTACTCGTTACAATCCTACATACGGAAACTCACTGTGTTGGACATCTTTCATTTTTTGATTTTTAATAGAAAATAAATTTTAATTTTTCAGATTTTTACATATATTTTAATAAAAGAAGTATAATATAAAGAAATTAACATTAATTACATTTATATATATATTATATAATTATATATAATATATTATAATATATATATATATTATTATATATATATATAATATATATATTATTATATTAGAGAGATATATATATTAATATATATATATATATATATATATATATTTTACAGTTGTGCAACCCGCCGCTCACTGGCAAGCCCTATCTTCATGGAGAGGGTGTTGAAACGCCTCATAAAATTCATCTAACAAAATTAGCGCAGATGAGTAACTAGACGCAAGGCTTAAATAGAGATTGAATTGATAGGAAAACACAGAAGATGGAAAGAGAATTCCACAGGAACAGAGGTTGCAGGATAAGAAGGAAGCATCCCCCCCGCCGCAACGAACTAAGTCTGATTTTAACAAACTCATGTAGACAACACAGCACCCCTTGTGCTACGAGGGCGTCGGTAAAGGTGGTGTACGCGAGTGGAGTAAGTTCCTTCGAGCACTTGCTCGCTACCGGTACGTATAGAAAAGAGATAAAGCACAAACATCACGCCGCAAAGATAGAACTATAAACGTACTAGGACAAGTTGTATAAGCCTTTTGGCTTTCTCAAACCTAGTCCAAAAGCTCGGGGAAACCAGACCCCCCCCCCCCAGATATGAGAGCATAACTCCATACAAGGGCGGAAGACCCTTGTATAACTTGGAGTAACTGTGAAGATGAAAAAAAAGTCTCGCAGTCCTAAACAGAATTCCAGTTTCTTTGAGGACCGCACTATCAGAACCGTTGTGATGTGCAGAGGTTTCCAAACATTTTTTGTTGAAGTTATGGCCAATGTTTATAATCTCAATAGGAGAGACGGAAGAGCCGTCGAAAGAAAAGATAGGAAAGTTAGAAGTTGTCTAGAGAGGCGAGATTTGTAAGAAGTTGGTTTTTAAAAAGATTAATAGTTTCACAAGTTTAGACGAACCCCACCCCGGAAATCTGTCTGAATCATCGAGAATAGAATCGGAAAATGAATTAAGACGAGAGGCAAATTCTAGAAGTAAAAGAGGGAAGCAGACTGAAATGATGTTTGAAGAATAATGAGTTCTGAACATCGGCATAGTGAGTTGGAATAGAGTTTAATGATGTGCAGGTGAGAAACGATCAATTAAAGAAATGTAGGAATAAAAGTAGAGATAAATGACAGAAAGATGAAGAAGAAGTATTAGGACAAGAAAAAGAGGAAGAAGTCGCCCCATCAACAACCCGATAGTGAGCGATTTGAAAGAAAGCTAGTACATAAGTAATGCAAAGAAAGGAAAGAAACTGCTCAAGGAGGGGACTTGAGATGCAGTGGACAGCGGTGCCATAACCCGGTAAAATGTTTTAGATATGTCACGCCACCACGCAAGTCTCCTATACGCAAACGTAGGGGAAAAGAATAGGCAATCTGTTAAATGGGGAAAGGTTATCCGCGAAGTAGACCTCGAGCGCCGGAACAGTACTGGATGATCGGAAAGAAGTTTAATGATCCAGATGATCTAAAAAAATGAAGAGTTGAGAAGGTTTGCAAAGACCTTAATAGAATGACAAGTGAACGTTATAATGGGCGATAAGTTAGAAATGACACAGCGGCTTTCCTTTTCCGGAATAAGGTTGGGCATAGCGCGCTTCCCAACCTGGGGAAAGTGCTAGTATTGAGCCATTATACATCAGGCTTGGGTAAGTACATATTTTGTCAAGTACATAGTGCTCTAGAATTGTTCAAGTACAGGTACTAATAGAATTTGTTCAATACAAATACAAGTACATAGAGCTTGATAAACAGGTACTCAAGTACAATACAATAAAGTATCATAGTACTGATTAGAAAACTTGCATATATATAATTATATATATATAATTAATATATATATATATATAGTATATATAATATATAATTAATATATATATAATATATATATATAATAATATATAATATATACTATCTATATATATATATATAATATACTATATATATATATATATATATAACTATATATATTTCTTCTTTTCTTTCTTCACCTTCCCTCCTTGCCCCAAGATTGGGGGTAAGTGCTGTACAAGACCGGAAAAAGAAAGCAGTAAGAAGAACATAACTAAACGCGAAAAGAAAAGCCCTCAGCCTTACCGCCCCCTTCTGTACCATTAATTATGATAGTTCGTCACAGACAGAAAAATCCACCCTAGAATTTCATGGGACCCGCGGACGGGCCTCACTATGGTAAACGTCAATGTAAGGGTTCAATCCCCTGCCCTCAGGTGGGCCACAACCATGCCCCATACAAATACCCCGCCATTCTCTCCTATCATGCAGCCTTATTTCCGCCTCTGCCAAACTCACATTTCTCTCCTTTCAACATTCCTTTACTGACTCATTCCACTTTCTCTTCGGTCTCCCATTCCGTCGATTCACAATATCACACTCACACTATACATCCGCTTTAACCAACCGACATCATTCCATCCTTTCCACATGACCAATACCATCTCAACATACTTTCATTTATTCTCTCATTTACCCTTTCTTCAACCACACAACACCACTCTCTAATACGTTCCCATTCCTCTCTTATCAATTCTTCTCACACCCTAGATACTTTAGATGTCCATCTGAACACATTGAACTTTAAGATCAATAATACTTCTTAATTCAGACCATAGTCTCACTACCATACAATAACACAGTAACAACATACCCTCAGTAAGAATCCTAGCATACTCAGATTAGTCCTTTGCATTCCCGATTTAATTTGCACCAGCCACCTTCCTGCTCATTAATCAAACTTCCTACTAACAACTCTGCAATCGACAGTACCCTGTCCCTCATTCCAACAATACCCGCCAAATATTTAAACTCAGACACTTGTTCTAAGCTGCTCACCATCTCTAACAATAACTTCACACTGAGAACTATCCCTCACCTCACAACCATAACCTTAACTCTTATCCACGTTTACTTTCAGCCCTCCTTTTTACACACCGCTACCAAAATCCTCCTCTACCAATCCTACTAAAACGTTCTTCAGATTCGCCACTGCACCAACCAAATCATCCGCATATAATAAGGTAGGGTACCCTCCATTATTACAAATTACCACCATTCTAACACCATTTCCTTCGCATCGACCCACCTTCGGGGAAATTTTCCCTTTTCATAAAACCCCATCCATAAAAAAATTGAATAACCAAGTGAACATAACATCAACCCCTTCTTCACTCCGCTATTCATATCTTAAATCCAACACTGCAATATGACACCATTTTATTCTACACCACGCTTCACTAATCGTCATACATACTTTTCTTTGATTTCCATTTCAGAAGCCTATTCCACTGAACACCTTCCATATACGCTTCCCTAATTAACTCTATCAAAATCCCCTGTTGCAATTCCATAAAAACCTAAATACAATTTAATATTCTTCTCCCAATAATAACCTTCACATTTGTTTAATGTAATGATTTCCACAGTTACTATTCCCAGCTCTCTGAAAAATTTATGTAACCTCTTTCTCCTTCAGTCAACTTCGCGATCCGCAACTTCTTTCGACCAAAATTACCCAGCGTATAAATACCTTCCTACATACACTCAGTAAACTTATTCCCTTATAATTTTCTACAGTTCCCCTGTTCTCCCTTACCCTTATATAAGGGTACGTTTTACCGCTCTCTCTCCAATCCCTTGGAACATAGCCCCCTCTTAAAACGCTTTATTACAGCAACTTCCAAATCAATCATATCACCATCTCGCCTCCGTTCTTGATCATTTTTCATCCATATTGTCATCTATATTGCACTTTGAACAACTTCAACCTTTTTCAAAACTCACAGCTGTCTTCCTCCTTGCTAAAAACTTCATCCCCAAAATACCTATTCCTTCTTGACTACCATCAAAACCCGTACACACATTCACTTATCGACCGTCTTCAATTACTGTTTAAATATTGTGCAGAGTCTAATCGATTATGTTCTTTCCGACACTCCTCTCAACAATCGTACTCTCTTACCAAACATTGCCCTCTAGATGACCGCATACGTCACAACCTACACATACCTTGGACCTTTTCAAAACTTAAATTTAACCATTAGAAATTCTAGACTCACACAATCAAGAGTCTACATAGGCTTTGTACCAACAGGTCACTCATAAAATTCGTCCAACGTCCTTCTCTTCCTCTCTCATCCTCTTCCCACACCGGCTATGCACACATTATCCACATTCACAGAAAAAAACACTCAATTTCAGCCTTTGTGCCTTTCATCTTCTGGTTCAGTCACATGCGAGCAATATTCAATATTTTGCGCTTTCTAAATTTTACAGTCCATCACCTTCTCTCCTCTTCCCTCTCTCGTTTATTCCTCTGACATTCATGTACCCATACGATTCATACAGTTTCGCCCGAAAGATAGAACTGGCCGGTTTACGGCGAATCACGACTTCTCTCGAGGCCTGCCATTTAGCTTCCTGGCAAGAAATAAGATGGTAGTTAGGCACGCCAACCCACTATCACGACGTCCCTTTACCGCTCCTTCGACCGCAGGACATACGATGTGGGCAATTTCTTTCTCCCCCACCTAACATCAGGGATAGAGTAGGTATAGCGATGGTCCTGTGATAAAAGAGGGGTGGATGAAAGAAATGAAAATTTTATGAAAATGAGGGAAAAGAAAGAATGGGTTGTAAAAGAAAGTGGCATGTGGTAAATGCTTCAATGCACAATGCATTAACAAATGCACAATACACGTGCTGGGTCGGAGGTTTCCACACAAAAGATCCTATCTGCCATCTGTTTTCTCACGCTATGCCATTGCCCAAGTTTAACTAAGAACAAAACACACCACTTATGAGAATCAAAATACACCTCGGTATATATATTATATATATATATATTATATTATATTATACTTATATATAATATATAATATATATTATATAATTATAATCTATGAATATATAGTATATTATATATAGTACATAACATAGTATATATATAGTATATATAATATATTTAATCATCATCATCATCAACTTCATTAATCTCCGCACCTTCTCTCGTCTCAGGTGATGTGTGTAGCTTACACAGACAACAGAAAAGTAGTAAAGAATATGAAGCAAGTCGAAAAGAAAAAGCCCAGCCTTACCTGACCTTCCTTAATACCCTCCGTACCCTTAAGTCGCAGTCAAAAATCCACCCTACAGAGTTTTCACGGACCGCGATGCGGCCCTCAACTATGGTTATCTCTCATTTCATAAGATCATTAACTTAGCTATATGCTATATATCGGAACGGCTCATCCTGGCCCCATGTGGCTACGACCATACCCCTCACAAAAACCCCGCATTCACAACTGTTAAGCACTATTTCCTCTCTCTCTCGCCCAAGCTTCACATTTCTCTCCCCAGGCATTCCTTTACTGACTCAATCCACCATTTTTCGGTCTCCAACCGGTCGGTTCCATACACACTCACCACTATACATCCGTTTAACCCAACCGCTTTATCAATAGCATCCTTTTACAACATGCATGACCAAGACCATCTCATAAGTACTTTCATTTAATTCTCGTTTTCGATTTACCCTTTCTTCCCATACCACAACAATTCCCTCAATTTTATCAATTCTTCTCACACCTAACACTCTCCTAAGATTGTCCATTCTGAAAACTTTATTCCTTAAAGATCTATACTTCTTATTCATGACCATAGTCTCTACTCACTATCACATTAACACAGAGTAAACAATACGCTCAATTGTAAGACCTCTATGCGCCACCCAAGACTTAGTCCCTTTAACTATCCCAATCCGATTTAATTGCAACCAACCACCTTCCTTTCCAATCCAAACATACTTTCCTATAACATCTTGAATCACATCCATTCCTTTCATTATAAATTACATTCTATAATATTTAACAGTACACTTTTTTTCTAGCTGCTCACACCCTCCTCAATCAACCAATATACTCATCCAAACATATGTTTTCCTTTCAAACTCCCTCTCAAACACACAACCACTACCAAAACCTCTCTACCAGTCATCTGAAACTTTTTCAGATCGCCACACAAACCAAATCCATCTTCTTATTAGATAAGTCGGGAACTTCTCCACTCTCTTCCTACTCCATCATCATTCTAATGAGACCAATCCCCTGCCTACACCGACCTTCTAATTCTTTCATTAACTCCATCCATATATATAAAATTTGAATAACCAAGGAGACATAACATCACCATTTCTGTCTCCCTCCGCTATTTTAATATTAAATCTAATTCACTTTCGATCTCTTATTTAATTCTGCACTACTTCTTCCAACTTTCGTTAAACTACTTTTGATTTCCATTGAGAAGTCTTCCACCAACACCATATTCCACTAACACCTGCTATAGAGCTTCCCTATTAATCTATCATAGGCCTGTTCCAATCCATAAATACCTATAATATCAATTGATTGTTGAAATACCTTTTTATAAAAGGGTCAACTGGTATTTCAATTTATAAGATTTGATCCACACTATCCCTGTACCACTGTCTCTATACGTCACCTTGTTTTCTCACCTAATCAGTTCCTTCAATCTACTCAACGCTACTTGTATCGACCAATAAGTTACCCTCAGCATATATCTTTCTCCACAGCATCTTCTAAAAAATCTTAAAATTTCCCTCCATAAATCACTTGACAGTTACCTTATCCCTCTTACCCTTTATATATAGGTACTAGTTACCTTATCCCCTTAACCCTTATATAAGATAGCATCTTATGTATTTGCTTCTCTCTCCAATCCTCGGAACTATAGCCTTTTCCATAATACTTGTGCTTTGTACAAACACTCCCAAATCCAATTCAAGTCACCATCATCGTCTTTAATATATATTATAGTATATATGTATGTATAATTATATATATTATATCATTATATATGATATAAATTATATTATATATATTATATATATATATATATAATAATATTTAATATAATATATAATATATATAGTAATAATACTAATATGATAGTATTATATACTGTATATATAGGTATTAAATATTATATTTAATACTATTTTATAATAGTATGATTAAAAACATCAAATATATAATCTTTTGTGTCAGTGGCGGCTCTGGACTTTGCGGGGCCCTGGGCGGCGTTTTCGTAGTAGCTATCTGCGGGGTCCCTGGGCGGCAATGTCAGCTCATGAGGCCCTTTGAGAGACGCCACTTGGTGGTGGTTGGAACAGGAATGTCGGATCACAATATATAAATATAATAATCTGCACAAATTTTCACTAATAAGTCTATTTGGTAAGTATGATATAATATATATATAATATAATAATATATATATAATATATAGTAATATAATATATATTATATATATATATATAATAATATATATATATTGCGCGGCTCTATGCGAGTATGGGTGCGTTGAAAATCTGTTATACTCGTGCTGCTCTGCAGGGCCCTTATTAAGGCGCGGGGGCCCCAGGGCGATTGCCTCACGTCGCAAATACTTCATAAATGGAGATTTGGTAAAGTAGTGTTCAGAGGGTTGTCATCCCTCGAATTTTTAATAAAAATCTTTAAGTTATTACTTCTAGTATAAAAAAATAATAATTGAAAGATACAAAAATAAAATCATCGTTTATTAGGAAAAAAAAGTTACAGCCTCCAAAATTTGTTTTAAAATTCCATAAGGAGAATTTGTTAATTATCTAAAAGAAGATTAGTCTTAAGCTTATTTGACACGTGGTAAACGGTAAAAAAAATAATGAAAGCTTAAAAAAAAAAGAAAAATGATTTAGGTCCTTAGGAAAAGCGAACATTACCACCGCCCTACTAACCAGTCAAAAATTTTCGCACACTAAGACACTATTCTTATAAAAATTAGCGCCCGTGCTCGTTTTAGGGCCTTCCTAGTTCATTATGGATTAGAGGATTTGTTAAGTAATCAAATAAATTATTCTCATGTGTATACATAACAAAACTAATCATTAGTTGAACTATAGCCTGAAATGAGACTAAGCTGTGACAAGATCGAAAATGAAAAAGTCTATAGAAGTTTGAAAACAAATTGGGTGAGAGCTGTAACTTTTTTTTCGCTGAAGAGAGCGACGATTTGGTCGTTTTCAACATTAATTCTTCATTATTATCTTGTGATTTTAGTAAATCCTGTGATTTTTTATAAAAATCGGGGTGACACCTCCTTTGCACTACATACCTTGGAAATTATTTAGAATTAGTATATACAGAAATAATAACATAAATAACGCTTAAGTAAATTGATAAAAAAACAATATTTGGCAAGTTTAAAAATGCAAAAATACTTTGTCAAGTACTTAGCAATTTTCAAGTACGAAAAGTGCATAGTACATAAGTACACGTTTTTAGTAAGCTGCAAGACAAGTGCTAAGTACTCCAAAAAATGTACTTAATGTCCAAGTACAGGGTACAATTACTTGATACTTGAGCCCTAAGCCTGGTATATATATATATATATATATAAATAATATATATATATAGATATATATATATATATATATATATATATATATATTATATATATATATATAATATAATATACTATATAATATTATATATATATGCTATATTATATTATAAATATATTATATCATATATATATATATATATTATATTATATACCTATATATTATACCTACCTTATATATATATATAATATATATCTACTATACCATCTACTCGTATATATATCTGACGTTCATCGCTGAAACAATTTAAACTAATATATTTCAAATGTCAGTTAAGACTGTCCATGTCCATTTAAATGGAACCAGCCCTTGTACGGATCACGTTCTCTTCTAATGCAGCAAAAAAATGTTCTTAATGACTTGATGACTGCATTACAAATGATTCAAGACATTGATAATTTGATTTAGGAATAACTTTAGGGTGATAAAAGCTGTTTTTTATGGAACTTTGCATCCAACATATTTACAAGTGATTGAAAATAAAATAAAAACGCTTAAATTCGTCTCTACTGTTAGAGATTGTTCATCTTCGTTACAGCATATTGCTTCAAGGTTTCGCAGAATAGATTTCGCGAGTTCCTTAATTTTGCATAACTCGCGCCAACATGCAGTTCTGGCACTATTTCAAATCTAACCGACAAAATCAAATGGCTACAGCATAAACCCCCGACATATTAACTCACCCGACGAAATAGGAAAAGTTCAGGAAATGCCAAATCGTGGCTGTCAGAAATGACTTTCAAGCAAATACAACATCTCAAGAGCCTTACGAAGTAATGGATTTGGCTGAAGGTAGCAGTCCAGATGAACTTTTTTGAAACGAGATTTGTCATCTACATCATCCGCGCCATTAAATACAGATGAACTAGAAATAGAAGTGCTTAAATACCTTACGAATAACGGACAGTTCCCTAGAGTCACTTAATAGGTTACCCTGTGTTAAAAAAGTCTTTTTACTACAATACTCCAGCTACCTTCACACGGCCCTGTAGAAAGGTTATTCATCTTTGCGGGTCATATTCACTCTCCAAAGAAATCCAAAACTAAATCTGATAATCAGTTTGAAAAGGCTAAAAAGTTAACAGAACCTTCCATTTATACAGTTATTAATTAAGCTAAATAAAAAAATCCTTATCTCCTCTTTTTTAATTTTATTTATGCTCTATAATGAGTTATAGAAAATATTTATCATTTATTAATTTAATTGATTTAATTAATTTTAAATCATGATAATTATTTTATTATCAATTATTATAATTACTAACTTTACAATACATTATTGCTGCCAATTTTATTTATTATTACCATTATCATACCAATTTGCGTACCAACTAATACTCAAACAATGTGGAAAGAATGATCGCTAGCTTAGGGTCAAACTTGGAAAGTGACGCAACAATTTAAATACTCTTGTAACGTTTATTAATAAATAAATTATAAAAATTTTTAAATCACATAAATCACTCCATTTAATGCACTAAAGTTTAACATAAATCGAACTTAAAGTAAGGAGTAAAAAATTTTAAAAATTGTATATTGTTATTTCTATATTTGGTCAATGATAGTAATGCAATTGCAAATTTTGAATAAAAGTTTAATAAACTTAGTTAATCCAGATATTTAATCTTCATA